>JAYKKT010000088.1:29545000-29685000 GCA_036023115.1 Brasenia schreberi
CAACGACCTTAAAAATATGTGAGAGATTACCGGAAATAATTTACAAGGTCGAAACCACAAAAAAATTTGCATTTATGACAATTCTCCAGAACGACTAAATATGTTTCGGTAAACCGTTGAAAATATCTTATATAAGATCAATGTAGTTACGTAGTAAAATGGTCGCACAAGATGTACCTGGATAAGTAAGTTGCATTATGATAACAGGAGGACCTTTATGTTCGAAGCCTATATATGAGCACGTAAGAGAGAAATTTCGATTTATATGCATGTGTTTTCCTCTTACAATTCGATTTATGTACATACCCTTATCAAAATTCATGTTCTATCTAAGTCCCTTTTATCACTTTCTCTTTTTCTTTTTTCTTTTTTGCATACACGTCTGTCGACGTTCCATCAACTAATTTGCTTAACGATGATTTGGACCTTTTATTAACTTGATTATCAAGTACTTATGGAAGTTAATGGATTTCCTTGTTACAAGGTGAAGGGCAAAGGATTTGTTATATATATGTGTGTGTACGTATATACTGTGCCAGCGTGCATTATATATAACAGGTATACACGTTACATAAATCGTCTTGTTACAGAAGTATACATGCTTAATTTTTTTGGTATAATGGAGAGGCTGAAGCCAGATGCATGCCCCGGCCATTATCGAATTCACGACCTTTGACTTGTGAGCGACCACCTAACCAGTTGAACTGGTTTATTTTGGTTCAACAAAATCTGACCCAAATGAATCAAAGTGCAAATGTGGGACTAAACTAATCCGATTGATTTGACTCAAATGTGTCTCATACGAAGGTTGTGTGAAGCTCCCCGCACCAGTCTCAGCAGATCAAGTGTCTGTACGTGTACGTGCATGCATGCACGCCCTAAGGCGCTGAGGCGTAACCTTGTCTGTTAATGAAGAATTCCACCAAGTCCTTTATTTTTGCCAAGTTTCATCGGTGTTGTTTAACTTGAATCATCGTCAATCTCACTAAAAAGATATATATCCTGATGATATTGGCTACACATGTATCTGCTGAGAATATGAATTCATCTTAACCGATGAATGGATGATTAAAATAAAAAGTAAAATATATGCACACGTACATGTTGTACTTGATCTAAAAAGCAACATTTTTTAATCTTAATCATTCATCTCTTTGATTAAACAATTGGAATCATTGAAGGGATCTAGCATGATTCTTTATATACATAATCCACAAGCTATATATAAGAAAACCTTACATAGGATTAACCAAAATCCTAGATTTTATATAGATTACATTTGGATGGCTAGGATTTGACGTGCAACATGTTTGTCCAGTTAAAACACAAACCTTGCATAGATATCCACTTACATAGGATTAAAGCCCGATTCAACAAGTCGAACCTGATTCTTGAGAGTCCAATGGCAGAGCTAGAAATTTCAAATCACTTATATTTTCTTATATATAATGGTTGATCTATGAATTTTTTACATTTTGGTACCTCACCTCACCCTAAAGTGGCATCAAGGCCTACATGCCTGAACTTTGCAAGATCTTTTTATGGCTTATTGACACTTATTGGTGCTCCTTAACATCAGTGGTAGGTCTAGAAACCGTCAGGGTGGGTGAAGATCCGGTGGCGCCAAACTATGACTCATTATAGCCCATGGATTCAACGGTTGGGCTAATGCTTTTTGGGGTGGGAAGAATAGCTCGCAATTGTAAAATGGGCCTTACATAAAAGTCTACAGATTCAACCATGAGCTATACTTTTCTTCAGAACAAGATCTTATAAAACTTGGTAAAGCCGATCACTAGAAGATAACAATTCTTTCAGAAATCGGCAGACTTGCTTCAATTTCCTCTCTCACAAGGTTGGCAAGCCTACCAAGCATGTCTAAAGATTAGGCATATTATTTAGGTAAATCATGGGTCCCTTGCTTGGAATTTTCGTTTCAATACATGCACCTGAATCTTAACTTTCAATGGGTGGCACAAAGTCTGATCGAAAGTTTGATGTATATATGTTCTTTGAGCCAAAAGGAGAAGGCAGTGAAGGATCTCATAAGAAAAGCTAGTTGGTTATTTATCCTTGATTGACTAAGTGTGCATGACTTGATGCTTGATCATGACATAATTAATTGTTTGAGAGACCCTTTTGGAACTAATAATGTCTCTCAGCAAGCAAAACCCACTTGACACTAAATATATGAATTGCAACTGGGAAGCCGGAGCCGAGAATTGAACTCACTACCTGCATCTTGTGAGTCCCGGAGCCCTGCCGGGTGAGCTAATGGCGTGAGTGCCACTCAAAATAAAATAAAAGCCAAAATAAGATGGTTTGTAATTAATCAGTATAGGTTAATGACCTAATTATTGTGCCAGTTGCTGCTTGTTGGTAACTTTTGTTTCATGATAGTTTGAGAAGCACCAGACTTCACCATCGACCTCTCCGAGTTCTTTTAGTCGATCACAAGAAGGCAACTGACCCGTGAATAGCGAGCCTAAGAGCAGCTTCATCGAGCTTACTTAATCATTTGTACTCAGATTTTGAGCCTAACATACTTGTTTGTACATCAAATCTCTCTTGCTATTTCATAACTGAGTAAAAATTGGCTCATCTCTCGCTTTATGATCATACTTTTACTAGGGAGTCCGGTAGGTAAGATCGTTACATTCATTGAAGTGTTCTCCTGCTGATTGAGCCATAGCGAGCATATAACTCCAAGTGGGTGATTCTTCTTCTTGTTTTACTCTCAAGAACAAGAGGATGACTCTGAACCAGATCAAAGACACGGATTAATAATCAAATCTCGTCCGTGACAAAAATTCACCAGAAAAAAGTTTCTTCTCTTTCAGGAATATATGATTTTCCGAAATGATAGAAAATACAAACATGACAGCGATTCTAAAACCATACGAGGGAACTTTATAAGCATACACATCGACAAAAAATCCAAACAAATCCACTTCTTCATGAATTACCAAATTGTAAAAAATACGTCCGATATGGACGTGTTCATGCACACCTAGGAGTGCTCATCAAACCATCTGTTTGGTTCGGTTCTAAATTTCTGACAATTTGGTTCAATTCAGTTGTAGCAGGAAAATAACCTGGCAGTTTCATTCATGGTTCCAGTGTTAAAACCGAACCATGAGAACCAAACTGGACCATTAATTATATATATAAAGTTTATTTACATATAGATAAATCTTTATAAGTTTATATATATATATATATATGAGTTTTACAACCAAGGTCTTTAGACTGAACATAAGTGAAGCGACTTTACAACAACCAAGCCTTTTCCCATACTAAACGGGGACGGCTACATGGATTCTTTGTTTCCACATAGCCCTATCATATGTCATGCTAACAGTTAACTCACAATAAGCTAAATCATTCTTTATTGAAGTGAAATGACTTTAAGCTAAACGAAATTCAATGACATTTAAAACTCAACGAAGTGAAACTCAAAAGCAAGCTAAGCAAAGTTAAGTGACAGAGAGCTAAGTAAAATAATATTAATTAGGCTATTTAACTTAACGAAGTGAAGCTGTATTTAAGCTTGCTTTTCTTTTACTCCTAGGGGTGTCACCCCTACTTTGCTACAGGTACAGACACTCCCCAACTCGAGGTACTTTAGGCCTGAACGAAGTTCAGCTCATATATATCAAATGTGAACCATAGATCCAAATAATTTGATGACATAATACATTTTATTTAGCAAAACCCTTAAATAAATAGAACGTGGATCATAACCAAATCAAACCAGAACCGGCGGTTCGGTTCTGGCATAGTCACGGTTCAGTTCGGTTCCCTATGCACACTTAGGTATTGCACCGATCACTATTCAAACATGCATCTTGCGATAGGCACAATATGTAAAACACTGATCTCAAACAAATCCAATATCTCTGTATAATTTTTCATTCAGAAGCTCTGTTCATATACCCAACCATCACAAATATGTTTGGACCACCATAAAGCTTCTTATCAGATATAAGCAGATAAACTGCACCTTGCAGCAACGATCTAGAACCATGCATCTGAAAGATATCAGCTGTATCTATCTCACAGCTCAATGAGTTTCTTCATGTTTGTTCGCCCAGAGCCTTCTTCAAACTGGTTTCTGAAACTTCCCATGAATCCAAACTCTTGGCATGATCTTGCTGTTTTGCCGGTTCAGCAATCTGACACAGCAGAACTCGAGCTCCAACTGTGTGAAACAAAATCGTTAGCTTTATATAATCATTTTCACAGAACAAACTATACACAGATTTGAGCTCCTTTTCTCTAATCTCTACTTGGGCTCAGCAATCTCACATTCCAAAAAGGAGATCAGGGAAGTATAGATCAACCAGAAGCTTTTCCTTTGCCCCACTTTACAGTTTATACAGCTGAAAAAGGTTCCAAGTACAACAGATCTGTAAAAAATGATACCATGACAAAGCCGGCGTCACAGAAAAGTTCCTTTGCTTGTTCGAGAGAGAAAAAATACGAGAGAGTTCCATCACTCCTCATATATGATCGATATCCGATTCTCTGAACTGGTAGAAATCTGAGCATAGTCATATCATAGAGGCCTGAAATTACAAACTACATTCCGATTACTACTATGCCAAGTGGACAGAAGAAAGTAAAAACATGAGTAGAACTAATAGGCACTTGAACGTTAAGATAACTTATTGAATAAAACAACAGTGCTGGTAGAGATAACTGAGTAGGTAGAAGATTAAGAATATTTTGCACATTTTTTCAAGACATAATTCAAGCTAACTTACCGTAATCCCTGAAAAGGAGCAGCCCGCCAGGCTTTAGAGCAGATAAACATTCTTTAATGACAAATGGCATTCGTTGGAAGGGAATGGACGACAAAGTGAACACCTGAAAACAATATCGGAGAATGAAAAACAATTATAGTTCAACTACTCATAATTGACATAAATCGTCTAGCATACAACAGAGAAAAATGCAATTCACAGTTAACACAAACAACATATTCAGATTCCAGGAAAGAAAATGAATCGCTTTTGGATAAGTTTTGCCATGCATAGCAGAAATTCTGATGAATTGGATTGACTATATAGAAGTTCAACTGCGTGGTAGCCAAGTTGTGCCATGACCATTTGACAATTGAAAACAAAGATAATACAAAACAAAGCAACAGTTGCCACAACTGCGAAGCAGTGTTAAGAAATCAAACTCACCACAAAAGCTTCCAGTTCAGCTCCCACCTGATGGAAAAGAAAGCTTGAAGAAGCTCAGAGGACTAACATCTCTGTGGAATGTTTTCTTTTACTTTAAATACTAGACATTTTCAGAACAATCACTTATTCCTCATGTGATACCTAGAGTCATTTGGCTAGTTTCTCATGAGAAATCCCAATGTACTAAAACCACAGTGTGTTAGTCTAAGGGTTAGATCAGTTACAATTAAGCATGATATTTCTGCCAAAGGGATTTGAATACGCTTAAGTTTCCATTTCTTTTAAGTTAGATAGAAGGACTTGCAACTCCTTTGAAACTTGTAAAGGGCCACAAGGTTTGTTATGAAAACCATGACGGTCAAACAAGTGAACAAACTAACAACCACATTCAAAATTTTTTTAAGAAGAAAAAAACATTCAACTTGTCAATCTTCTGGAGAACAAAAGCAACCAGAAGCACCAGTCCGAGGATATCATGTTTTGGTTTACCGGCCATGGCACACACAACAACAACAACAACTAAGCCTTTTCCCATACTAGACGGGGTCGGCTACATGGATTCTTTGTTTCCACAGATCTCTATCGTGTGCCATGTTAGCAGTTAACTCCCAATAAGCTAGATCATTCTTTATTGTTTCTTTCCAACACTTTTGTGGTCGTCCTCTACCTCTTTTAATACTTTCCAAATTTAGGTTTTCTAACCTTCTTACAGGTTCTTCTTTTGATCTTCTTTCTATATGTCCAAACCATCTTAAACGATGTTCTCTCATTTTATCCTCTATTGGTGCCACTCCTAATTTGTTTCTAATGACCTCATTATGTATACGGTCTTTTCTTGTATAACCACTCATCCATCTCAACATCTTCATTTCTGTCACAGACATCTTTTGTACATGTTGATGATTAACTGCCCAACACTCAGAACCATAAAACATGGCAGGCCTAACTGCTGCTCTATAATATTTACCTTTTAATTTTAATGGTATCTTCTTATCACAAAGAATACCTGATGCTCCTCTCCATTTTAACCAACCAGCATTAATTCTATGTGTAACATCTCCATCAATTCTTCCATCACTTTGAAAAATTGACCCTAGGTATTTAAAACTTTCCTTTTGGGGAATGCAATGTGTGCCAATTTTAATTTCTATGTCCTCTGAAGTAGCCAAATGATCAAACTTACATTCCATATATTCTGTCTTTGTTCTACTAAGTCGGAGGCCATGGCACACACAAATCGAAAATATTTATCTAAGTTTGAAAAAGCAAACATATGCACTGTTATAAAGGAAACTTAACATAGTTAAACTACATTATGCATTTGCATTAATTGCTGATTATTGAGCATCTTGTCTACTGAAAAGTGCTTAATTGTACCATTACCTCCAATACACGAAAGGACACGACAATTTTCTACTGCAACCGACAATCCTCAACTTTTCCTTTTGAACATCAGATATATGGTCAACTCACCAAAAAAAAAAGTAGATACAAACAACAACTAAGCCTTTTCCCATACTAGATGCGGTCAAAAAAGTAGATACAAACAACAACTAAGCCTTTTCCCATACTAGATGTGGTCTGCTAAATGCATTCTTTGTTTCCATAGAGCTCCATCATGTGCCATGCTAACAGTTACCTCAATAAAACCTAGATCACTCTTTATTGTTTTCTTCCAATACGTTTGTGGTCTTCCCTCTTTCTCTTTTAACATTTTCGTTATCTAGTTTATCACACCTTACCAGAATTTCTTTTGGTCGCCTTTCCACATGTTTAAAACATCTTAAACATTTTTTTCTCATTTTATCATCCATCAATACAGTGAAAAGTAAGCAAAGGCCCCTACATTTTCGCCCAGTTATAGTGAATCAATTGCAAAGAAGGTTCCCACATCATGGACGGATGTGGGTAAAGAAGTTAGTCTCGCTACATTATTGCCCGAATGTAGTGAATAAATTGCAAAGAGGGTCTCTGTATTTTCAGTATGCACAGATGCGGGGTAAGGAAGCTGGTCCTAGATAATAAGATTCATATTAGTTCTTAAAATATCACCGAATCATTATGTTAAAATTAGTGCTAGGAACAAAGATTTTGAATATAATTTGTGCTTACCCACCCCAAGTAGGACTAGAAGATAGTATAACGACAACTTTTTGGGAGGAGTTAGATAAGGTGATTCAAAGAATTCCACAAAAGAAGATGATTTGTAAAGATTGTAAGGTAATTCTAGGAGAAAGTTTAACCACCAAACATCGACTTTTAGTTATGGATTTAGAGGTGAAAAAGTGGACAAAGAAGAAAAGAGTGCATCGAGCTATTCGTACTAAATGGTGAAATCTCAAAAGTAAGAAAAAAGGTATATTTAAACAAAAAGTCATGAAATTATATTGGTACACTTTTTTATATGTGGAACAATATGGCTATACATATTAAGAAAGTGGAGAAAGATGTGTTAGCTAAATCTAAGGGAGGTGTACCGGCATAAAAAGAAGCTTGGTGGTAGAGTGAAGTGGTGCAAAATAAAATCAAGGCAAAAAGGGCATGTTACAAATTACATTATGCTAAGAAGACTAGTGATACTTTAGAGTCTTATAAGAAAGTAAAGAAAGAAGCGAAAAAAGCCGTTAGTGAAGCAAAAACTAAATTTTGGGAGGATTTATATAAAAACCTCAACTCAAAAGAGGGTGAAAGAGATTTTTAGGATAGCTAGGGCTAAAGATAAGAAAACTAAGGATCTTAATTTTGTTAGATGCATCAAAGACGAGGACAAGAAAATTCTAGTGGCAAATGATGATATAAAAAATCGATGAAAAAACTATTTTTATAAGCTTTTTAATGAAAATAAAGATGTTAGTATTAGCTTAAGAGAGTTAGCCAAATCAAAAAAGTATATAAACCATAATTTCTATTGATGTATTCAAAAGAATGAAGTCAAAGAGGCTCTTAAACATATGAAGGGCGGTAAATTTATAGGACCAGACAATATTCTTATAGAAGTTTGAAAAATCCTACGAGAGACACAAATCACTTGGCTCACAAGACTATTTAATGAAATATGGAGAAACCAAAAGATGCCCAAGAAATGAAGAGCGAGTACACTTATACACATATACAAGAATAAGAGAGATATTCAGAATCGTGCGAATTATCGAGGTATTAAGTTAATGAGCCATACTATGAAATTATGAGAAAGAATTATCGAGCGTAGGTTAAGACAAGTATCGAGTATAACAGAGAACCAATCTGGATTCATGCTAAGCAAATCTACTATTGAAGTGATTCACCTTTTGAGATGTCTTATGAAACATTTTAGAGCAAAAAAGGAAGGCCTTCACATGATATTTATTGATCTAAAAAAAAGCTTACGATATGATACCAAGGGATGTTCTTTGAAGAACCTTGGAAAAAAGATGTATCACCCATTGGCATACATAAACCTTATAAGAGACATGTACGATGGTGCAAAAACATGTGTGACGACTCATGAAGGAATAACAGATTTCTTTGAAGTTAATATTGGGTTACATCAAGGGTCAACTTTAACTCCATACTTATTTATAATGAAGTACTTAGTGTAACAAAACATATTCAAGATGAAGTACTTAGTGTATGATATTTGCATATGACATTGTGTTAGTAGATGAGTATAAGAAAAAAATAATAAAAATTTGAAACTATGGAAAGAAACATTAGAAAGTAAAGGTTCAAGACTTAGTAGAACAAAAACAAAATATATGGAATGTAAGTTTGATCATTTGGTTACTTCAAAGGACATATAAATTAAAATTGGCATACATTACATCCCTAAAAGAAAAATTTTAAATACCGAGGATCAATTTTTCAGAGTGATGGAAGAATTTATGGAGATGTTACGCATAGAATTAATGCATGTTGGTTAAAATAGAGAGTAGCATAAGATATTCTTTGTGACAAGAAAATACCATTAAAGTTAAAAGGTAAATATTATAGAGCAATAATTAGACTTGCCATGTTTTATGGTTATGAGTGTTGGGCAATTAATCATCAACATGTAGAAAAGATGTCTGTGACAAAAATGAACATGTTGAGATAGATGAGTGGTCATATAAGGAAAGACCGTATACACAATGAGGTTATTAGAAACAAATTGGGAGCGGCACCAATAGAGGATAAAATGAGAGAATATCGTTTAAAATGGTTTGGACATATAGAAAGAAGATCAAAAGAAGCGCATATAAGAAGGTATGAAAAACTAGATTTTGAAAGTATTAGAAAAGGTAGAGGACGACCACAAAAGTGTTGGAAAGAAACAATAAAGAATGATCTAGGTTATGTTGAGTTAACTGCTAACATGGCACATGATAGGGCTATGTGGAAACAAAGAATCCATGTAGCCGATGGGAAAAGGCTTAGTTGGTGTTGGAGTTGTTTATCATCCATGAATACCACTCGTAACTTGTTTATCATAACCACATTATAAAATGACCATACATCATCTCAATATCTTCATTGCTATCACGAATATCATCCATCCATCTCAGTATCTTCATTTTTGTCACAAATATCTTTTGTACTTGGTGATTAACTGATTAACACTCATAACCATATAACATAGTGGGTTTGATTGTTGTTCTATTTTACCTTTCAACTTTAAGAGTATATTCTTGTGTGATAGAATACCTTTTGTACTTTTCTATTTTAACCAACTTGCATTAATTCAACATATGACATCTTTACTAATTTTCTCATGTTTCTCTCCATAATTCCAATTTCCTATCAACATTAGACTCATTCACTAACACAATATCAATTATGAATAACACAGAGTAAGATACTTCATCTTGAATATGCTTTATTAACTCATTAATAACCAAGATAAATACAAACTTAAAATTGATCCTTGATGCAATCCAATATTAACTTCAAAGAAGTGTGTCATCTTTTCACGAGTCCTCGTACATGTTTGTGCACTATTATAGATACCTCTTATGATATTGATGGATGTCAATGGGTAGCTCTCTTTTTCAAGGTTCAACAAAGGATATCTCTTAGTACCTTATTGTAAGCTTTTTCTAAATTAATAGCATCATATGAAAGGTTATTTTTTCTCCCAAAATGTTTCATAAGATGTCTCAATAGGTGAATAGCCCTAATAGAGATCTGCCTATCATGAATCTAAACTATATCTATGGTGTAATCTACAATTCTTTCTCATAATTTCATAATATAGCTCATCAATATAATACCTGATAATTTGAATAATTTTGAATGTCTCCTTTGCTCTTATATATGGGTATATTGTACTCTTCCTCCATTCCTTAGTCATCTTTTGGTTTCTCTATATTTCATTAAATAATCTTATAAACCAAGTGATACCATCCTCTTCTAGGATTTTTCACACTTCTATAGGAATATTATTTGGTTCTACTAGTTAAACGAAAAAGTATAAGATAAAAATACAAATATATATACACACACATAGAGAGAGAGAGAGAGAAAAAAATAGACGCAAGCACACTTACAATTTATCAAGCATGAACAAGCCTCACATTCTGCTACCAAAATAAGTTCATGTAAACTTAGGATTTTATGGGAACACATAAAAAACAAAAATTAAGCATATGAACCAAATAATATTCCTATAGAAGTGTGACTCTGGTAAATGCCAAAGTAAAAATTGATAAATGCACTTACAAGGGTAACAATGTCAACTCCGCCAATACAACGTTGGGCCTTATCAGAAGCCCACTTAATTGAGTTAGCCATCTCAAGGTTGTGAGACTCCGACAATCTGTCCATGCATGACATGGCCTTCTTCATCTTTTCTGTTCCAGATTAATTCCGTAATTTAAATAGCACCAGAAGGGCATGTAAATTAATTATACAATGCGATGAGCCTGCAAAGGAAACAGATCATGTCCAGCAATTACCTTCTAGGACTGTATCATGGACCAGCCATTGAGGGAATCCCTCCAGAGAAAAGTCACACAGAAATGGATGGAATTGATTGTCAGCTGAAATATCACCTGAAGACGCTACCATTTCTTGGGCTCTTTGTAATGCTAGCATGCTACAGTCACAAGCGTAGACTATGATCTTCCTTCTCCCACTGCACATGAAGGTGAGAGATCATAATTAATATAAACAAAACATATGACATGGAGAAACACTATGCAGCCTGGCCAACACAGTAAAGCAAAAGAAATGCCCCGTAGAAGGAATAACTCAATTTTCAAGTTCAGACATACTACACAGAAGCAGCAGCAAAGTATCACAAGAGATACAGAATATCCCCACAAAGAAATTATCTTTAGATTCTTTACCCCAATAAAAACAATAGTTTCTGGTGTTAGATTTTTTGAGCTTCCCTTTCTCCTATGTCTATTTTCCAGTTGCTTCCCAGTTTTAAGCTCTGATATGCTTTGGTTAATAGGACTATCAATCTTGAAACCATAGAAATTCCTCATAATGTCTCCCCTTCCAATTTCTCCACTCACTGGGTGCTGAATTACTGTTGAACCATTTTCATGTCAAATTGCATGATGAACCTTGATTCCTAACAAACAATAAGTACACAAATATAATGATAACACTAGCATTCTTCTTACTATATGTCTCAGATTTCAAAACAAAGGTAGATCATCTTTCAGATGCATGGCAGCTTTTATCACAAGAAAACTTAGAAGGATTTTAACTGTTCCATTGGTAATGAAAGATTAAACTAACTTAGGGCCACGGTTGTCTGGAAATCACGAAACCAACAAACATGTTAGAGAAACAAATCAACCGAATTCTAAGAAAAATATTTTTTAATTTTTAGATTTCCAAATGGAGAGATCTGACAGGAGTTGGAATCCAATAGAAGACAAATTAAATTATGAAACAGGCAAAGGCAGCATGACCATGCCCTGGAAAGAATAACTTTGAATTGAAACATTACCGTAATATGGGAAGGGCTGTACTTCCATTCCCACAACCAACCTCTAAAACTTTCGAATAATCACATGCCCTCAGCAATTCAGGAAATTCCTTCAGCAAATACCTCCTCTCCTGCATGCACAAAAAAAGTCTTAAATTTCCAAACTCAAGAAAGAGAAGACACCACTAAGTAGCTAACGTGTTCACTGAAAATAATAAACTCAAGAGGGACTGAGGGAGAACGGAAAGCCTGTTGAAACTAGAGCGATCAGCTTACTGAATAAGACAGCAGCATTGCCCTAAACATTGTTGACAAAATTGACATGTACTGCTACCTTCTAAGATGGGAATATCTTCAAATGATGTTTGCTCTTGTGACATGAATGTGAAGCCTACAAGTCTCACTATATCTAACTTACCCTAATCAATGCAACTAAGATTTTATAAGGGGATTTATACTTGCATACGTATACACACACATATGCACATATATGTATATATACATACATATATGTATAGACATGTGTGCGTGTTTCAGTGTTTGTATTCTTATTATAATTCTGGTTTCATGCAATATGATGGATACATGTACTTATTGTTTTCTAAAACAACTGTGTCCTCTCATATTTTATTTCTCTTCTAAAAGTGCCAACTAGACCACTTAGCCCGGTGCAGATCTCCACTACGTATTTCTCATAACATAGTGACTGATAACCTTAATCAGTCAAAGGATAAACCAGTTAATGACAACGGGCGCTCCTTCCAGCACTACCTCAAATCAGTGCTTCCGCTTACCAATCATCCACTTATCCAAAATAAGTGATTTGCATTTAATTATTCTACACTCACCCTTTTGCCAATTACATATCCATCTTTATCAAGCCTTAGTTTTTCATTTGGTAATTCATGTGCACTCTCCCATTGTACCTCTCCGATTCTCCAATGTGCTGAATGTAAAACAATTAATTGTTTTAAGAATGATCCTAAGCCTACCAAAACTCCTAATGCAGATAGAAGAATCCTTCGGTAAGTGCTAGCTGATTCCATCAAAATACAGTCCAACTAAGGTTGGTGGAGGCAAACCTTTATCGGCGCTCAATAAGGCAAACAGTAGCAGTGATATTTCCCTCGCACAAAAGCGAAAACCGATGTCCTAGATCGATTTGCTATACTACAATAAAACCACAAACAAACAAACCAACGGAATGAAACAACCGAGGAGTAAAAGTACACACAAGTAAGAACGAGACCATCGAACCTTGAAGAACCTTCCCATAGAGTGACGATTGTGAAATCTCTGCCATGCTTCTGAATTACAATCGACAGAAGATGCCGATGATGATGAAGGTGGTGTCTTGTGTAGTTCCTCAAATTCTTCGAAGGGAACAAGATGGTATTGCAGAGCGGCGTCTTCCTCTACCTCAACTCTGTATTGCTCCCAATCAAAATCATGGCAAAAGTAGCGCGTCTCCTCTGGGTGGTGGCGCAGTTGGTTAGCGCGTAGGTCTCATAGCTTCTGAGTTATCCTGAGGTCGAGAGTTCGAGCCTCTCTCACATTGAAGATGTTTATTTGGTCAACATATCACTATTAGCACACCCAATTTACTAACCTTACACATCGAACTCCCATTCTACTCTTTGCATTTTCGTGTCTCATTCTTGGGCATTGCTTGCTCATGCATTTTCTCTCTCAACTTATCCGTTTCCGGTTCTCTTTGCGTGTTCTGACTCTTCTCTCCTATTCTTCTTCTGCTTCTCTCCTCTTTCTTTCTGGACTATCAGCGTCCCTTCGTTTCTCCATTATTCATTCTCTTATCTCTCGATCTTTCTACCTTTCTAAACAAACACATAAAAACCTACAAGACATCGCTTCTCCAAAGAGAAGATGCATAACAGCTCGCATCTTTGTAACACAAAAGATGTGAATTTCTCGTGTCTCCTTTAAAGGAGAGACATGTTGAATTCATACTTATTTTATTATTTTGATGTGAGTTGCTCCGTGTCTTTTTGTTTTTCAGTATAAAAGAAAAGAGTCAGCTTTCCTTTGTCTTATGTCATATTGACGGTGGCTCCGACAATAAGGAGAAGAGATGGGATGGAGCGGGCAAATGAGAGGAGCGAGAAGGAAAAAATGGAGGAAAAAAAAGACAGACGAAAAGAGGTGGGTGTATGGAGTCAGGGGGGAGAACATAATGAGAAAGAGGATTGGGTTTGTATGGGCCGTAAAGGGAAAGGTAGTGTGTTAGTAATTAGGGTGTGCTTTTAGAAATCCCTTTTCGTCAACGGAGAAGAAGTTAACGATGCATGATAGCAGGACTCTCTTGCATGAACCTAACCTCAATCCTTTCTTCCAATTATTTTAGAAAGATTGATTCATCTAAAAATAAAATAAATTATTAATAAATAAATAAATAAATATTACTTTTTTCTATAGCCAACCCCGTCTAGTATAGAAAAAAAAACTTAGTTGTTGTTGTTACTTTTTTTTTTGAATTGGTGAACTCATTATACCCATGAAGATACAAGCCCCAAGTCTCGTTAAAGCCTAACGCCCACGAATGCATACCCCAAGAATCGAACTCACAACCCGCCATGCATGCAAACTAGGAAAGATCCGTCTACCCATTTCAGTTGTAGATCATGATTTTTCAGATGACTCGATCTAGATCCAGATCCAACAACAAGGCCGTCCTTGCTGCTGGACCGCTACTGTAATTGTATTCGGGTTCGGATGGGAACCCGAAACATTTTGGTATTCCTACCTCAGAAACCATTTTCCATTCATGAGTCTCTCTCTCTCCCTCTGTGGCTTCTCGATCTGACATTTCCCCCTCACGATTTTGGGAGCCATTTGAAGTACGCGAAGTTGAAGAGAATAATTCTGCTGATCAAGGAATATTTCTCGTTGGAGGAGGATTAAATCCGACCGAGTAAAGTTTTTCCCTTTTCTTTTCCCGGAAAGGAACTAATCTGCATGCAGATCTAGGTTCGTGATCACCAACCTCTTCTTCTTTGTTATATTTCTCAATTCTTGGCCTGAGTTCTTTCACTTTTTGCTTATTTGTGCAATTTGATCTCCTCTCTTGCGCTGAATTCTTGTTAGGTACGGCCGGTTTCAAGCTAGAGTTTTTTTGGAAAAGCGGAGATAGCTCGGAGACGGTAAGGATTTCGTCTCAGTATGTCTGTTTTCCTTCTCTTCAAAATGACGTTGAAATGACGAATTTCTTGGAGATGTTTCATCATACATTCGATGCACAAGTTCGGAATTTCATTCTAGATTGAATCCACGAGATAAATAAGTCGCATATCGATTTGATAGAGAATGGTGACGGCGATTGTTTTGATCAACTTGGAGCTTCTTTTTCTTTTATGTGTCAACATCAAGATAGAAACAGTACTAGAGTTCCCTATTTTGGTTGAGGTGTAAACCCATCTCTTAAAATTGCATATGTTACGGGAAAAAACACAACAACTAAGCGTTTGGGATTTTTTCCCATGCTAGATGGGGTTGGCATGCTCTATGGGGTCGGCTACATGCTTTCTTTATTTTCGGAGATCCCTATCACGTGCGATGCTAGAAGTTAACTAAATATAAACTAGATCATTCTTTATAAACTAGATCATTCTTTATTGTTTCTTTCCAACACTTTTCTGTCATACTCTTTCTAATTTTCTCTCATTATATCCTCTATATTGGTGATACTCCCAATTTGTTTCTAATAACCTCATTATGTATATGGTCTTTCCTTGTATAATCACTCGTCCACTCGTCCATCTCAACAGCTTGATTAAACCAGTGATAAAGACACATGAAGAACGTTGCAAGCATATATGAAGATTGTTTGGCAAGTTTGGAGTTCGAAGTATCTCACTCCCAACTTGAGGGGGGTGTTGAAGAATATGTTCATCTAGTGTCTTTGTGTTAGTTTTATGTTTCTAGGTATTATTGTACTTGCCCGAAACTGTAGGGGCATTTTGGTAATTTCCTGTACTAGGGGTATTTTGGTCATTTTACATTTTACAACTCCTTATATAAGGGCTGATAAGTTGTATCAGGGTTTAAGAGTCTGTGAATAAGAAAGAGAGAGAAAGAGGGGGGGCGGCCTCCATTGGAGGTCCGCCCCCTCCTCCGATCTCAACATTTCCTCTTCGTTTATGTTTGTGATTTTAATCTCCGCTGCGCATCTGCGTTTCCAACATGATGCTCATGATGGGCTTGGCTCAAAGACCCGTAAAGCCATGAAAGATCATGATGATGTTTCTAAAGAAGGACGGATAATCATTCCATGCAGTATTTCATCTTACAACCCTTTTTTAAGCTTGATTTAATCTATGCCATGTGGAGCTTTTTCTTCATTTATTTTATCATGTTCCTTCTCTTCTTCATGTGATGCTGATGAAAGAGAACATTGATTTGTCCATCCATTCAGTCGGTACTTTGACAAGCGAAAGACTTATAGGCTACGTAGTTAGTAGGCTTCAATGCTCACTGTTCTCGTGCGCTATTGACTAACAACTCACTGTGAATATTATTTTATGGCTATCTTTACTAATTTTAGTGCATAGATCACTAGTTAAGGATAAAATACATGAATCATGCCTAAGAGCCCGATCCTTTTTCCTTGCCATCCTACCTTTCCTTTCCCTTCCCATCCATGATTTTGTTATTATGGATAGAATTGGTCCTGGACTGTTCAAGTGCAGGCAAAGCCTTTTATGATTTTAGACTTGTGGAAACATATGTGCTTTCTGTTAAGAAGTGGTATCAGATCTTGGGATATCAGATCCATTTATAGTTTTCTGGTCCAGTTAGTTATTAAGTATGTCTAAGTAAGGGCAGATTAGTCTTTTAAGTTATAAAGATAATATAAGTATCAACTTAAGCTTAGGGTTAGTGGAGAGAGAAAAAGGCAGCAGCCACGAAGGCTGCAGGAAGAAGCCAACTCTTGTACTCTTGGTTGAGAGATGTTCTCTAAACAAAATTCTCGATTATGTAAGTTGTTTATCAATAAATTTTATAACATGGTATCACAGCTTTAGAGCATCAAAAAAGTGGGTTTGGCAAGAGCAGATCTTGCATTTGGTGGTTTCATTGTTGGTGATAAAGCGCCAAGTGTTGGTGTGCAACAGATTGATGACAGATTGCGAAAGACAACAAGGTATAGCAAGGAAGACATCGTAAGACAGGTTAGTTTTATCCTAGTGGTGGTTGTATCCCAACTGTGGCTGCGGAGGCTAATAGGGAGAGTAACCGATCTCCCATTAGTATGCAGAAATTTCTGTAATCAGTTACTGAATCTTGTTGTGTCAACATATTAGGGATTCATTAACCTTAATATTGAAGTATAATCAAAAGGGAGAGCATGGCAGTCAAAGGTAAACCCATTGGAGTCTCATTAGCAATTTCAGATGTTCAACTAGATGAGAAAATCGATGCATTTCAAATCACCAATATTAAATTAGATGTCATGAATTTTCTCGAATGGGCTAGATCAATTTAGTTAGCCGTTATTGCCAAAGGGAGATGGACTTATATGAACAACAACCCCGTTCGAAAGATCTTGATCCCAATTATCCAAAATGAAAAAGGAAGATGTATTGGTATCTTCGTGGTTGTTGCAATCTATGGCCCCATCAATTGACAAAAACTTCATGTACCTTGATTAAGCCTGTGAAATATGTAGAGTTGTGTCTAAGGCTTATTATCGATGGAAAAAATGGAATACAACAACTGAGCCTTTTCTCATACTAGATGGGGTCGACTATATGGATTCTTTGTTTCCACATGACCCCATCATATATCATGCTAGCAGTTAACTCAATATAAACTAGATCATTCTTTATTGTTTCTTTCCAACACTTTTGTGGATGTCCTCTTCATTTTTTAACATTTTCACAACTTAGTTTTTCATATCTTCTTATAGGAGCGTCTTTGGGTCGTCTTTCTACGCGTTGAAACCATCTTAAACGATTTTCCCTCATTTTATCCTCTATATTAGTGGTACTCCCAATTTGTTTCTAATAACCTTATTATATATAGGTCTTTCTTTGTGTGACCACTCATCCATCTCAACATCTTAATTTCTGCTAGAGACATCTTTTGTATGTGTTTATGATTAACCGCCCAATATCAAGAACCATAAAACATAGCGGGTCTAATTGTTGATCTATCATATTTACCTTTCAACTTTAATGATATCTCACATAGAATACCTGATGACTCTCTCTATTTTAACCAACCGACATTAATTCTATGTGTAATATCTCTAAATTTTTCAATTACTTTGAAAAATTAACCAAACTTACATTCCATATATTCTATTTTTGTTCTACTAAGTTGGAAGCTTTTACTTTCTAACGTTTCTCACCGTAGTTCTAATTTCTTATTAACTTTTTCTTATACTCATCTACTAACGCAATGTTATCGGCAAATAAAATGCATCAAGGTAATTCATCTTGAATATTTTTTGTTAACTCATAAATAATCAATATAAATACATATGGACTTAAATTTGCCCCTGATGTAACCCAATATTAACTTTAAAGGAGTCTCTCATTTCTACGTCAGTCCTCACACATATTTTTGCACCATCATTCATGTCTCTTATAAGATTTATATATGTCAATGGGATACCTCTCTTTTCCAAAGTTCTCTAAAGAACATTTCCTTGCATCCTATCATGAGTTTTTTTTAGATCAATAAATATCATATGAAGGTTATTCTTTTTTGCTCTAAAATATTACATAAGACATCTCAATAGGTGAATCACTTAAATAATACATCTGTCGGGCATTAATCTGAATTGGTTCTCTATTCTACTTGATGCTTGTCTTAACCTATGTTTGATAATTCTTTCCCATAATTTCATAGAATGACTCATTAACTTTATACTTCGATAATTCACACAATTATAAATGGCTCCCTTCTTCTTATATATGGTATAAGTGTACTCGCTCTCTATTCTTCGGGCATCTTTTGGGTTCTTCATATTTTATTAAATAGTCTTGTGAGCTAAGTGAACTCTATCTCTCCTAGGATTTTCCATACTTCCATAAGAATATTGTTCTGTCCTAGAGATTTACCAACCTTCATATATTTAATAGCCTCTTTGACTTCATTCTTTTGAATACGTCGATAGAAATTGAGGTTTATATACTTTTCTCATTTAGCTAACTCTCTTAAGCTAATACTACCATGTGTATTTTCATTAAAAAGCTTATAAAAATAATTTTTTCATCTATTTTTTATATCATATTCGCCACTAGAAACTCTGCCCATGTAAGGGATCACCCTTGCATTGCCGGTCCCAAGCCCGGATAAAGGAGGAGGGTTGTGTTAGGCTTCCGACAGCCAGCGTAAAACTTCTTCGGATTTTTATAACATGGATTACAAAAATTATGAGCATTGCTTTGGGGAGTCCCCGCCTAGCGACGTGCTGCAGAGCCCGAATGCAGTAATAAGTAAGCAAGGGCCACTACATTTTCGCCCGAATGTAGTGAATCAATTGCAGAGAGGGTTCCCACATTATGGACGGGTGTGGGTAAAGAAGTTAGTCCCGCTACATTGCCGCCCGAACGTAGTAAATAATTTTCAGAGAGGGTTTCCGCATTTTGATTATGGACGGATGCAGGGGGTAAGGAAGCTAGTCCTAGATAATAAGATTCGTATTGGTTCTTGGAATATCGGAACATTATCCACTAAGCTAATGATTCGGAGAAAGATTCATATTCTATGTTTACAAGAGACAAAATCGGTTGGAAAAAAAGCAAAGGAGATAGAGGATACACATTTTAAATTATGGTACTCAGGTAAAGAAAAGGCTCGAAACGGAATTGGTATTATCATAAATAAAGATTTAAAGGATAGTGTAGTAGACATACAACGATATGGTGATTGAATCATGACGTTGAAATTAGTGTTAGGAGCAGAGGTTTTGAATATAGTTTGTGCTTATGCACCCTAAGTAGGACTAGAAGATAGTATAAAGACAACTTTTGGGGAAGAGTTAGATAAGATGATTCAAAAGATTCTACAAAGGGAGATATTTGTTTAGGAGGAGACTTAAATGGACATGTCGGTAAAGAGGCATTAGGATATCAAGGGATTCATGGAAACTTTGGTTTTGGGGATATAAATGAGGAAGGTAGGGAGATTTTAAATTTTGCTATGGCATTTTATCTCTTTATAGTCAATACAATCTTCAAAAAAACGAGATGAACATTTAATTACTTATAAGAGTGGCTTATCACAAACACAAATTGATTACTTTATTTATAGAAAAAAGATAGAGTGTGTTGTAAAGATTGCAAGGTAATTCCAGGAGAAAGCTTAACCACCCAACATCGACTTTTAGTTATGGATTTACAAATAAAAAAATGGACAAAGAAGAAAAGAGTGCATCGAGCTATTCAGACTAAATGGTGGAACCTCAAAAGTGAGAGAAGATATATTTAAACAAAAAGTCCTTCAAGGAGATGTTTGGAATTATGTTGGTACACCCTGTGATATGTGAAACAATATGGCATATTAGGAAAGTGGCGAAAGATGTGTTAGGTGTATCTAAAGGAGTTGTACCGGCACAAAAAAAAAGCTTGGTGGTGGAGTGAAGTAGTGCCAAATAAAATCCAGGCAAAGAGGGCATGCTACAAATTATATTATGTTAAGAAAACTAGTGAAACTTTAGAGGCTAAGAAGAAAGCAAAAAAGGCCGTGAGTGAAGCAAAAGCTAAAATTTGGGAGGATTTATATAAAAAACTCAACTCAAAAGAGGGTGAAAGAGATATTTTTAGGATAGCTAGGGCTAGAGATAAGAAAACTAAAGATCTTAATTATGTTAGATGCATCAAAGACGAGGATGAAAAAATTCTAGTGGCAAATGATGATATAAGAAATAGATGGAAAAACTATTTTTATAAGCTTTTTAATGAAAATAAAGATGTTAGTATTAGCTTAGGAGAGTTAGCCAAATCAGAAAAGTTATATAAACCACAATTTCTACCGACGTATTCAAAAGAATGAAGTCAAAGAGGCTCTTAAACATATAAAGGGTTGTAAATTGGTAGGACCAGATAATATTCTTATAGAAGTTTGGAAAATACTAGGAGACATAAGAATCACTTGGCTCACAAGCTATGTTGCATGGATACGGTGTTAATGTAACTGGGTGGCACGGGCCATTAGGGCCCGTGCAGCACCCACTTGATGTGGACCAGGGCCACTAGGGCCTTAGCCACAGCACGACTAGTGCTGGCTATTGGCCAACACTAGTTGTTGCTCTCTCTTCTTTGATGCTCAATGTATATATTGTAACCTTTATAAATATTCTATCACACTATGAATAAAGTATGCTGTCATTGTAAAGTTTTTGACTTGTATTTCGGCATCCATACTTGGATGACTTTGGAATCTTGGCAATTTGTTAGAATTGCATCGTGAGCATCAACCTTCGATCATCAACACTTATTTACATGGTATCAGAGCCTCAAACTGAAGAAATCGAGTGCATTAGGAAGCGTGCCACGAGCGCAAATTTTGAGAAAACATACCAAACTTGAGGTTAGTCCAAATCTTTTGATTTTGCATGAAATGGAGAGTAAAAATGAGATGTTTAGATGTATCCTTGACCTAACATGTTATCAAAGTTGGGTTAGGACCATGAAAAAATATTTTTTGTCAAAATATTTTTAGGATTACATTGATGGAACCATAAAAGAACCGATTTTGAATATTGATGGTTTGAACGATGATGAGATTATTAAAGCTCATGAAAAATATAAGCAAGACTTGAAAGTATGGAAAAAAATGAATGCAAAAATTACATGGATTATTTGTCAAAATGTGGATGACAAGCTTAGAAATAGAATTAGTGCTTTTGAAAATGCATTTGAAACTTGGGAATATTTAAAGAAACTCCATTCTCAAGATGATTTTGTGTTTCAAATTGATTTAATGGAAATGATGATAATGCTTAAATAAGGAAGTTTAAACATTAGAGATTACCATAATGAGTTTTCGGAACTATGGACCCAACTAAGAAGCTTTAATAAATTTGGAAATCTTCATAAACTAGATGAATTTCAAGAATTTTTGGACAATCAATATTTCTTTTTGTTTATGTGTGGGTTAAGAGATGAATTCGAAAACATTAGATCAAACTTAATCTATAGAAAACCTAGACCTAGAGAAGACTCTTTTTTGGCCGATCTTGTTATGGAAGAACCAAGATTGAAGAATATGAATGTCGCGAAAGAAGTCGTTCTTGCCGCATCCAAACTAGGAGCTAACTTGAAGACTTACAAGCCTCCACATGTGAAAAATATCGAAGGCACATCAAAGAAGCCCGTAAGATCGTAGCCTAACAAGGACACCATTTGTCACTATTACAATGAAAGTGGGCATATCAAAACCACTTGTCCTGTTCTCCGAAAGAAGTTTGGAAATGTGGGAGCCGCAACATTAAGGCATACATAGAAGGAATATTCAAGGAAAAGGCAAGCATCTTCGGGAATGCTCTATCTACCTCTCAAGATATGTCTTGGTTTTTAGATTCGAGTGCATCTTTTAATATGACTCATAGTGAAAATTTCTTGATTGAATCTCGTGAAACCATTGAAAAACATGTGTTTACGGTCGATGGTACAAAACTTCAAATTAAAAAAATAGGAAATTTTGAAAAAAAAAAATTTAATTCAAAATGTAAGCTTTAAACCTAAACTTAACTTAAACTTACTTTCGGTTGCTCAAATATATGATAATAATTATATAGTCACTTTTTCATCCAAACATTGTGTGGTGCAGGATCACCTATCGAGGAAGGTGATTGGTCTAAGGCCATAGAGAAAGTGGACTATACAAAATGGACTATCTTGTTATGCCAAATTTTGAGTTTTGTAATGTAGCCTAAGATGTTACTCTTTGGCATAAAAGACTTGGACACTTGGACTTACAAAAATTATGTAACATTTCCTTGATGAAAAAAATTAGAGAGCAAACGTTTGAAGGTAAAGAGTATATTCTTGGGAAAATGCATCATCTCCCCTTTGGAGAAAGAAACTATGTACCAAACAAAGCTTTTGATTTAATACATTCGGATGTCTGGGGCTCCGCGCCTGTTGTCTCTAAAGAAGGAGTCCAATACTATGTGATATTTATAGATCATTTTACTCGTTTTACCTGGATATACCTCTTAAAACATAAATCCGAAGTGTTTGAAAAATTTGTAATATTTTGCAACATAATTAAAAATCAATTTTAAGCCACCATTAAGATTTTTAGATCGAATTCAGAAAGAGAATACATGTCAAATGAATTTTAAAAAATTATTAAATCAAATGGAATTTTTCATCAAAAGTCATGCACTAAAACCCCCCAACAAAATGGACTAGCTGAAAGAAAACATATACATATTATTGAAACATGTCGAACTATGTTGATTGCTAGTAAGGTTCCTAAATTTTTATGGGCAGAAGCTACACTTACTGCAGTTTATCTTATAAATAGAATGCCATCCAATCTTGAAAATATTTCACCTTTTGAAAAATTGTATAATATTTCTCCATATTATGAAAGACTTAGAGTTTTTGGATGGAGATGTTATGCGGAGAATTAATGCTGGTTGGTTAAAATGGAGATGAGTATAAGGTATTCTTTGTGATAAGAAGATATCATTAAAGTTAAAAGGTAAATATTATAGAGCAACAATTAGACCTGCCATGTTTTATGGTTCTGAGTGTTGGGCAGTTAAAATCAACATGTACAAAAGATTTATGTGACAGAAATGAAGATGTTGAGATCGATGAGTAGTCATACAAGAAAAGACCGTATATATAATGAGGTTATTAGAAACAAATTAGGAGTGACACCAATAGAGGATAAAATGAGAGAATATCGTTTAAGATGGTTTGGACATATAGAAAGAAGATAAGGAGAAGAACCTCTAAGAAGGTATGAAAAATTAAATTTGGAAAGTATTAAAAGAGGTAGAGGACGACCATAAAAGTGTTGGAAAGAAACAATAAAGAATGATCTAGGTTTTTGTGAGTTAACTGCCAAGATGACACATGATAGGGCTATGTGGAAACAAAGGATCCATGTAGCCGATCTTGTCTAGTTTGGAAAAAGGCTTAGTTGTTGTTTACGTCGATGATATGATTACTACAAGTAGTTATAATTCTGGTATTCAGCAAATCAAGTAAGAACTTGGTAAAATATTTGAAATGAAGGATTTTGGCCAACTTTCTTATTTTCTTGGCATTGAGGTAATTCGCGATGATAGATGTCTCTTTTTATCACAAACTAAATTTACTAATGATATTGTTCTTAAATAAGGAATTATATATGACAAAGTTGTTGAGAAATATGAGATAATCAACTAGAAGATGTAACTTATCGATGATGAACTTTTGAGTGATCCCACACCTTGGTTGGGGTACACTTATCTTACAATAGACCAGATATTGCTCATGGCGTTCATAGTGTAAGTCAGTTTCAATATGCACCTACCACAATACATGAGTGTTGTTATAAGGATTGCTTGTTATATTCGACAAACCTCAACCAATAGAGTATTTCTATCATCTTCCTCATTATCTCAATTGACTGCATATACTGACGTTGATTGGGGTGGTGATATGAATGATAGGCACTCTACTATAGGCTAATGCATTTTTCTTGGTCACTCTCTCATCTCATAGAAATGCAAGAAACAACAAAAGTTGTCTCTTTCCTCCACTAAAGCATAGTATCGTGCAATGGTCAACACAACCACCAAACTAACTTTACTGCGACAACTACCTCAAGATTTGGGCATACAATTGGAAGCTCATTCGATCATGTATTGCGACAACAAAAGTGCTATGTATATAACCAACAATCATACCTTTAATAAACGTACGAAACATATCGAGATGGACTGTCACTACGTTCGTAAAGAGCATCTATAAGGCAATTTAGTATTACAGTATGTAAAATCATAATATCAGATTACATATGTGTTCACCAAGTCATTACCTGTTCCTTGATTTCAATTTTTGATTGACAAACTTCAGGTCATGTATCTTTCAGTTTGAGGGGGATGTTAGAACATGACATGGACCACTCGGTCCCGGCCCTGGCCAGTCAAGTTGTCAGGACTAGGGCCTCCAACGGCTAGTCATGTAGCCGTTGGGGGGAGGTTGTGACCAGCCCCCTCCCATCTCCTCCTCTTGTACTTTCTTACTCTCTCCCTTATGTTTTCTTTTATAAATATCACTATTATATATATATATATATATATATATATATACTTTTTAAAGCCTTTTGTGGCTAAATAATATTCATTTTCGGTATATTGTGCCTTTGTTGTATGCGCTTTATTATAGCTTTTTTTTAAGGCTTTTATATGTGACATTTTGAGGTTATATTCACCAATCTTCCATTGTTACATTAGCATCGTTTTCGTTACAAATTCATCTAGCATATGGCATGGTAGGCGGAGTGGAGGCTTAGAATAGAGAACAAGTATATAGTGTAGGCTCTTCTTCGGAGCTAGTATTGCAGGGTTCAGCCATAAGGTGCTAAGAGATTGTGAAGCATAAGCCAGACATGCCCGTAAGCTGAAAACTAGCTTCTTTCTTTTCCTAAGAGTTTCTTTCGTTGGGCTTATTCCTGTAAAGAAAACGGATGGTGAAACATGAAGCCTAAAACGGTTCTCATTCCCTTTGAATTTTCCTACCAACTTTACCATCTTAACCTATGTGATGTAGGTGCAGGTACGGTGCATGTGCAAGTATAAGTGAAGGATATGGCAATCTCAAAAATCATAGATGTGGGAACACGCCAATATATAAGTATTGATTAATATTTTATATAAACTAAATGAAAACCTTAGGTTTCATAAGTTATTATTTACAAAAAGATTATTGGTCAATATTCCATGAAGTATCCCTTTGATGTAGTACTAAATTATCAATAAGCTAACCTTTTAGATTGAAATACACTCAACATACATATGAGTGGCAGAATTGAGAAAAGTATAGGAATCGAGTGTTGGAGTATCCAACATGGTACGGCACCCTGACAGAAGTGTCCGTGTACATAGATCATAAGAAACTTCTCCTTACCATTGAGTCATCATGGTTAACCAGTAAGCATGATTAAAATCTGTCATAGTGAATAGTATACCCTCTCACACACACATGTGCACACATTCACGCACACAGTGGAGTTTCGTAGGCATTGCTGATTAATTAAGGGTGGGCAATAGGGTTTGTTGCTGAAGCATGACCTCAATTGATCATGGTAAGGTTGAGTGCATCATTTGCTGATTTGATTTGATTCTATCATCAAAGTGGCTCATTAGTGCTCAAAATTGGCAATGTTCAACTGGTGCGCCTCAACTATGTTTGTTTTTGTTAATATGCACTCAATGGTGTTTTATGTACTTTATGTGTGGTTGCATGGAGGAGGCCCTAGGTACCCTGGTTTTGGAGCATTCTGGTGCTAAGTTGAGCTTTTGAAACTCTTGGACTTACAGTCTGTTGGTTTTAGTTTGAGATTTAGCAATCTAGGATGAATTCTCCTGTATCGTTCATCACATCATGTTCCTCTGTGTGTGTGTGTGTGTGTGTCTATGTGATTTTCTGGAGCGTGTCTGACGGCAGAAGAGAATGTACATTGTTCCACTTCCCCATCTGTCTGCCTTGGTGTTCATTAGACACATTTTGTTGCTCATGGAGTGCTTGTGCATTGGACTCGCTCTTTTGCTTATCAGAAAAAATTCTCGTACAACTTTACTTGTTTGTTGGGCTCTCTAATCTAAGGAAGCTTGGTTCCCAAAAACTTGCCTTAGTGGTGGCAGTGGTGGGGTGAGGCCTGGAAATCGTAGATTGGAATTTGGTCAAATACAGCTCATGAGAAGTGTCAGGACGTGATATCTGCATGCACTGTACTGCCCAAATAAAAGGATAAATCATCTGCCTTTGCTTGTGGAAGTGGCCAATGGATCATTAGGAAGTGAGCTTTCTCAAAACCTTGTCAATATCCTCCTTCAGCCTTGATACTACATTGTCTACATACATGCCTCTCCTTTTTTGTTCATCTAGAGGCAGTGTTTAGTGTGACTGGTTTTAGTTATGGTAATTTAAGTGGAAGTTGAAGTCGGTTGCCTATGATTGACTCATCTGTTCACCGATTCACTTGGTCAACCTCTTTACTTCCTATGGACTCTGGACGGTCTATACCATATGATCACCATTTGGTTTATGAATTGCAAGTTGCAAAAGTTTGTCTTCAAATTGCTGATGGTGCTGGTTTACTTTATCTCATGCCAGGAGGGGTGAAGAACATTCATTCATTTTAAAACCCATACCATCGATATGGAAAGATTCTCAAGGATACAGTGAAAAGAAATTGAACGTATCTCACCGTCAGGATTCTAGTACATCATCTGGCACACAAAATTTGCCTAGGAAAGGATTTTCTTCAGATACGGATCAATATGCTGTCCTTGTATCTTGCCGAAGTAACTGCACAGGTAGTTGGAAGGCTTTTGACATTTATCTATTTTGATTTTTTACACATTAATATGTCTTGAATTTCGTAGAATCGAAGCTCTTTTTGAAGCAGTCTACCAATTGGAGGCCTCGAGTAGCAAGGGACCTGATGCTATCTGTAGCATCAGAGATGTCAGAAGGAAATCCAGGGTTGAATGGTGGTTTATCACAATTTCCTGTTCAGGTTGGTGAACATGGTACCGTGGTTGCTTCCTGGCATCCAAAGGGATAACGATTTTCCATAACTATTCTGTATAACAAACATGGATACCTCAACTTTTCAGGTCTTGACACTTCAGGCATCAAATTTAACTTCTGAAGATCTGGCATTAACTGTTCTTACTCCAGCATCCTTCACAGCACCATCTTCAGTGGTATCACTAAATTCTGCACCATCTATTCCAAATGTTGCATTTATGGGCCATGCTGAATCTTCCAGACGAACAAGAGGTGTGGAGGAGGAGGGTGGTAACTCTCAGATCTTATCTTCATTTGAAGATTCAGAGTGGCAGCAGGATAACAATTGTGACTTGAAGCAATTGGACCAACATAAACTCCATATGAATTTCTTCCTGATCCAAGCGCTTCTTGCACACATTTATGGTTGCAGAGTAGAGTTCCCTTAGGGTGATTAAATCTGAAATTCTTTTCCTTTTCAACATCTAATTATGTTGTCACATAGATTGGTTATTCTTTTGCTGAACTACCTTTTTGGTTTCTTTAGGTGCATTCCCTCTCAATCCACAGCTACCGTTAAGCTTGAATTGCTTCCACTGACGGACGGGATAATAAACCTCGACACACTTCAAGTTGCTGTAAAAGAAAAAGGTATTTTTTCCTTGACTATTACAAATAGTGGCTGAGCTTTGAAGTGACAATTAGGGATCCCATTCAAGGGTTTCTGTACATATCCGCATCTTAAAACTTTTAATTCACTCTCTGTGGTTCAAAACTTCAAATCATTAACATTAATTAGTTTTGAACAAATCAAGAACATTTGCTAATTCATATCCGTTGCTGTGCAACCCTAGAAATATCATAATCTGTACCATCTTGATTAAACCCCACCACATATAGTGGGTTGCATCTTCATCAAAAGCTGTTCCATTTAAGCTTGCATCTAATGGTGTCATCAATTCTGCGGTAGTTATGATATATTCATTGGCTTGAACCCTTGTAAGATATTGATTACAATTTCAAATAAAGCTGTATGATGCTAATTGTTTTGCAATAGCAGATGCCGTTTATATAGCGGAGAACTCGTTGAAGATATACTCAACCTCAAGCATAGCAACCAGAATCTTCTAGGACATATCGTTGAGCAATCTTACTTTATTCAGGTGTTACTGATTTTAAGATTACAAAGAACGTTCATGATTTCACCTACACGCTATGGCATTAACTCATGAGCAATAACAATGTGTTGGGTGCAGGTTCAGGAATTTTTAGCATCATTGGGAAGCAATGACAAACATATGGTGTTTCAGCAGCTGTTTATTTGGACAAGAAAGGAAAGCGACGGGAATGAGATGCTTGTAATCGATTAATCAAGGTGTTTGACTTATACAGACAAGTACTAGAAATGAGTTCTTCCATATTCTTTTTTCCTGAGGTTCTATGGAATTCTCGTGAAATCACTTTGATGGGCCTGGCCTGCTTAAGTATAAGATTAACTCGTGTACCTTTGGTTAATTTGATATAATCTCGACTTTGGTGGCAGAAAGAAAATGAGCCTGATTGATGTTCCCATAGTTTGTTGTTCATCAGTAAACGGTAGCAAGTATTTAGAGAGCTTGGTACGCTTTCCAATGACTGGTGCAGTTCTGTGTTTTTGGATGGAAACTTTGAATGCAATGACCTAGCTATTGGATGTTTTGTTTCCGGAAAACCCAATAGTTGAAGCCCCAAGGGTTTGTTTATTTCTAGGGAGGGCCTGTTGCTGTTAGACGGGCATCAATAAGGTTATGGTTTCCATGTAGACAAGGTTTCCAGCCTCGGGGTTTTAAGGTACCGTGGGTGCCAGCAATCCTCATCTTCAGGTATGATGGTTATAAACCAGGAAAGAAAAGAACACCGAGAACCGTGTTAAGGTTGATCATAGACGCAGCGTCCATGTGTGTTTCACACACACACAGAGCTATCTATGATATATTACGTGAGAAAAATTAAGATCTATAGTATAGGATTCTGGTTTGGTGAACAAACCGAACATGGGCTGCTCATGTTTGGCGATGCTGCTCGTTCCCTGTAACAGTTTGCCCGTGTTCATGTTCATGTATTCATGAACAATTGTAGCGAGTTCATTGGAGTTTACAGGGTCCTCTATTATTCCATGTTTATGGTGCATTTTAGTGGAACTTATTTATCCAAAAGTGAGACAACTTCATGTGAGCGAGTCTATGGAGTTCCAGCTCCATCAGCAAACAAACGCAGAACCATGATGCCGGGTACCAGTTCTAAGCATGAATCAAACATGAAATCATGATTTGTTGTGTCATGGTTTCAAATCCCATGTGGGCCTGAAACTATAATTCTGACATCGAAGGCTTAGTACCATGAATCGAACACACCCTAAAGGTCTTGTACTATCAGACCCACAATCAACACTTTCTAACCCTTCATGATTTATCTCACACATTTGTAGGCACATTAATTGCTGGTAAGTGGTAGCCATTATTAGAGCTCTAGTGCCTTCAAATCACGTGAAAGGTTAGAAAGGATCGAACAAATAATGAGAAAACGCAGTCTAAACTTATGGTCTCCAAGTAGGACTCGTGGGATGCATTAGGCCCAGATGCAAGTCAGAACAAGACCCCTCATGGGTATCTAAAAATTTTCACATTCAGAAATTGACAAACTCAATCATCAGTCTGGTCCAGATCTAATGTTGAGTATTATATCCGATATACTCTGATTGCACCCAAATAGTTAAGATATTCAAATCTACACTATTTTGGTAATAATTTGCTGCTTAAGACGAATGCAAAAATTGACTTTGCAGTCAATCAATTGCTTAATCTAATCCAACCCCATTTGGTATTAATTTCCCTTTACAAAACCAAACTGTGGATTAACTTCGACTATATGAACTTCATTAAGTTAGTGATGGGAAGAGCCAAACAGCTCAAATTTGATCCGTATTGAGCACGAGTTCACTAACATTCATTTATTAGCTAATGTGCATACCAATGTCCTGAAGAGACACTTGTTTTAGCGACAAATTGATCTTAAGCACTTACTCGAAGCAAGTTGATTAACAATTTAACTAAGTTGGGATTTGATCCATATAAATTTGAGTGGTGGAGTAGAGTTTTGGGTCTCCCAAGAGTCAGATTCTTCCCCCTTTTTCTCATGCTTATCCTCTACTCTTACCTCTTACTATGTGCATAATGAGGGCATGGGTCCTGCGTAGCACTACTAAGTGAATAATTATGGGTCCCAAGGTGAATGATACAATGCACCATTCAGAAAGTGTCATAATGATTCATATTATAATTACTTATTGCAATTAGTGCCAAACCTTGAAATCTCTACAAGCAATGTAGCTGGAATGTGTACTATAAAGGGGACATACCTTTTAATTAGGCAGACCCTACCAGATATGCACGAGCCGATTTTGAATCCGGGACCTTCAACTTGGTTAGGGGATACAATGCCACTCGAAATTGTCGTTTAATCATATTGTTGTTAAAATCTAATACAATCTTATCACTATCATGATAATAACAAGATATTCCTTTCTTCTGATTGCTTTAGTTTCATTGATTAAATCAAAGACGACTGGCTTAAAAGTGTTTAGTTGTGTGTTTCCTACATTTTGTTATGTATTCTTTATTTTTTTGATCGTACATTCGACCCCATTGAAAAATTAAAATAAAAAGAAAGGAAAACTGGAGAAGAATATCAGTCCCATATATGAGCCAACGACGTTTTATCAACTGATAATAAATACCATAGCTTATCTAAGCGATTGACAAAGACGGCCCGTTGTAATGAATGTGCTTTCATCCCATATATGAGTGATCTCTTTGATCAGAAAACCCTATAACATCTATCATTTGTGAAGAGGAAGCATATGCTAATACATATATACTATGTAAACATAGTAATAAAATGCACTCAAAACATGCACAACAAGTGATAGCTCACGTGGCTAATGCTCAACTCACAAGTTGAAGGTCATGAGTTCGATACTTGAGGCTTGCGGTCTTTTGCCTCCTCATTGTGCCAAAAGAAATGCCATCACCATGAAAACCAAGGAAACATGAAAAGACTACAAAAGAATTTGTTAAAAAATGATCGAGATTGGATAGTGTTCAACGACATATGGCTCTTTAGTCATGACATGACCTCAAGGCAACAATTAATACTTCACTTTTATTCTTAGAACAGGAAAGATAAGCTTAATTGATCAACCAATGCAACAATACTTCACTTTTATTCTTAGAACAGGAAAGAGAAGCTTAATTGATCAACTATCTTCCAACTAAAAAGGTTGCCTCGATTATGAAAGCGTAAAGATGCCTATTTTGTTGCCTCATGTTAAACACAAAGACGATAGGATTGCCCAACATATCTGGGCTCCCTCAGCCAGACCAGGAGACAAAGCATGTGGGATTTGGATCCATATAGAAAGATTTGGATGATCGTCAAAGGTCCACTTGCACCTGTTCTAGCCATGTAAAAATAACAGAAACTATTCACGAGTAAGAAACAAAGCCCTTTAGTTGCATCTAGTGCGTCTCTTTGGCTTTCTCATTTGTCGAAAGGTGATCTTAAGGAATCTCATAAGCTTGAAGTACGGATTCGTGGCCTTTTCTTGTAACACTAAAGCTGACCTGGTGGAACCTGAATCCATTTTATTACACACACACACACACACACACACTATATATATATATATATATATAGTGTGTGTGTGTGTGTGTATTTATGTATATGTAGGTTAAAAGAATCATTGTTTATATATTAAAACAGACCGTTATAGTAAGGCATTTGATGATATAATTAAAATTGCTGATAAGATGCAGCGGTGTCTCTGATTTTGAAAAGAATCTACATGACATAAACTACTATCACTGCTATGATAACCACAACTAACCACACATCCACAAGCAATCTCTCTCTCTCACACGCACACACATATGCAAAGGTACTCTATGGAGTCGATAAGTTGCATTGTTTGAAAAGTTTGTTACGAACTAGATATTAAGTTTCGAGGGGAAATAAAAGGGTTATCTCAGTTCTCACAGACGACATCCCAACATGCAAGTTGAAGGAGAAAAGAGTATAAAAAACGAATTAATTTGAAGTAAACGCAACTGTTTAATCCAAAGTAAACTATTACAAAAATAAGATGATACAAGCTTTTTGGCATCTCTCATGTACGATGCAGAATCAGTGAGAGGCAAATGCTGCAGTCAGCAAACCTGGAACAGTCACCGAGCTGGCTGATCCCCTCACCCAGATCGAGACCGCAGAGCTGTATGGTGCCTCCACCACCACCATGCGCACAGATCAAATTGGTACGCCCCATTCCGAGGGAAGGTAGACAGATCGATGGCTCGTGCACAGTTCGGTTCAAATTTTCCCAGCTCTTTGATTTGTATACATGAAAGTAAAAATGCCTGCTTTCACTACGAGTTTAGTTGAGTCGATCAGCTGGCAACTAGTATGCAGCCGACCCCACTTAACTGCTAGTAAATCTTAGCATTGGCAGATGAGTTAGCCAACATTTATGACTGATTTAGTTGGGAAGTAGCTGGAACTCATTCTTCAGTTTGACTCACATGAATAACCCAGACGACCTCGAAGATAGGAATCCCTGCATTCCATTTGGCAGCAAAAAACATGGTGAATTCCTTACGAGTTCGTCAGTTAGATTGAAATCGTCACCTGTGAGCTCAGAATCACCTTGCACTGAGAACGCGGAGAGATGACTCGATTTTGAGTTTGTTAAATGTCTTTAAGGAACAAAGTGATTTACCCAATTTCAATGTATACCCCTTTTCGCAGGCAAAGATTACAGAAGATATGCATACATGAGATACAATGATATTCAGCTTATAGTTGATTCCATCTCAATCCAAACGAATTTATACATCACAGACCCACATCTTTGCTTTCAAACAGCAACACATCCCCCCAGCCGAAATCCAGCATTATTTTCGTTGGCAGTCAAAAAAATCCCAAGGAAAGAATCAATGTTGAACCAGATTCTGTGCAAGTTACTGGACTTCTCCCCTTTGCAAACCAAACTTCGATAATTGCACTCAAAGACTCGAAGGTCCCCGCTGGATGATCCTCGTGAGCTCATCGCCCATGGGATCCAACAATACAGGCTTCCTTATAACACCATTCATCCCCACCTGCAGACACCTCTGATGTATACCATCATCTGTGCTTGAGGTCAGTGCGACGATTAGTGGCCACATCACATTAGTTTTCCGTATCCGGCGAGCGACCTCAAAACCATCCAGTTCAGGCATAAGGACATCCAGTATCACGACTCGAAAAGGATTCCAAGGATCAGCACAACAGCTGAGAGCAGTGAGGCACTCTAAACCAGAAGCAGTGACTGTGACTTGGCAGCCCAATTTCTCAAGCATCATGCGGGTGGCTGCACGGTTTAAACCATCACCATCAGCAACAAGGACATTCAATCCTTTAAGGACTGAACGGCTGGGATTCTCGGAGGGTTCGATCTCAACAGCCATCACTGTTGGTAGCTGCACTTGCAGCCTCAGCATCAGAGTCATACGCTCAGCGAGGCCTTTTCCGTCTGAAACTAACCATATATTACCCTGCATCATCTGTATGAGAAGCACAGCAGCGACAATCAGCGAAGGGCAAAATCAAGCAAAGAGAAACATGCTGATGGACCATTCCTTTTCCAACCTCTAATGAATAGTGTGAGACACTACTTTGTATGGTAATCCAGCCTACTAAACTAAATGAAATCCAAATAAAAATTGCTTTGTTTTTTTCTTCCGAGATAGAAAAATGGCATTCTTAATGCTTTAGATTTACTGTCAAAAAGTTTGCAACCGTGTGCAGAAACAACAAAACCTCTTGTATCATGGCACGGCAACACTTGATTGTGCAAATTTACATGGCAATCATAGTTTAACTATTAAAATCGAGAAAGAAATCTTATTGGAAGCCAGAAATACTGACAGGTCAGGCTGTCTCAGAGAAAAGGTTCAAGAATCAACACCCATGACTACAGTGCGAAGGAAAATAAATCATAGTCAATGCAACAGATGATAATAAATACAACTTGCTAAACGAAGCAAATCAAGTTCGGGTGCTCATTGCTTATAACTGTTTCATGAGAGGGAAAAGGAATTGTAACTCTATAATAAGGAATTTGCAAGTCAATTTGTTGAGGGTCATAGAATTTACAGTGTAATATAATCTGCTAGAATGAAAGAAAAAAAATGGAAAGTGACACCCACCAACGTTGGCATCAGCAAACGCTTGCTTGATGATTGCCAACATTGACACGAATACATCTAAAATATCAAGCCCTTGTAGTATGGTTTCCCTCCTCAGGTATCATCATGCCTTTTGGCAGGCCAGTTACGATTATCTATTTCAATAAACTCGAAACCGAATATGAGATCTTCCTGTAACTTGGCACTAGTAGTTACATAAATCAAATAGAACCATGAAGATTTGTAAATAAACAATACCTAAATCACGCATGATTCATCATGAATGATAGTGATTTCAGCAAGAACCATTAAGCAATGAAAAGTTGCAAACCTCCGGTTGACCACACCCAGACATACCTATTAGGTAAATCAAAGAAACAAAGAACAGAAGCAGTGACTGTTGAAGCAGGTTATACCTGAACTATCTTTTTGCACATAGTGAATCCAAGCCCCTCAGACCCTTCCCCACTGCTCTTCCATGTAGACCCCCTTGATCCCGAGGTTGAATCATCACTTATACAATCCTTATTAATAAATTCAAATCTTAAATCCACATAACTAGAAAGTGACTCTGGCTTCCATGGTGACCACCTTGGGTCATGGCTCAACTCTCTGCCGTGCTCTGCATATGCTCGAAACAAGATTGAACCCCTTACTTGAGTGCAACTTAACATGCTCCCAACCATATGCAATATCACCTGCAAAATGCGCTTCTCATCACCAATCACCTGCTCTGGCAATGACCTTTCAACTTCAAATTCAAGATCGAAGCCTCTGACAGAACACAAGCACTTTGCTATTGCCACCATTGCTTTGATCATGGGATGCAACTGAATTGGTCGTAGTTCTAACGACAGCTTACTGTGATCGACATTTGAGATCTCCATGTCATCATTTATTAACCTGCAAATTACATTGCCCGTCTTCAGCATTGTGTCAAGAATCAACCTCTGAGTGGAAGTGAGATTCTCACACTGAATCACTGACAGCAAGGCAGAGACGGTGTACATAGGTTTTCTCATGCCATCACTCATCACCTTCTGGAAAGAATTACGTGCTTCACTCGCCATCATGGCATTACTCCTTGCCAGCTGCAGCGCTCGATTCTGTGACTCTAATTCCTCGCGCATCAATTGTGATTCCTCCAACACTGCAGCATGAGAGAGTGCAACAGCTACCTGTGCTGCAACAACTTCAACGATCTCCAACTCTTGATCCCTCCAGACCCGTAGAGATTCACCTGGAAGAACGAGGACAAGAATAGCATAACAAGCCTCTACCGTTTCTGGGGTTCCCCCCTTGAAGTTTGACACCTTCAACAAAGGCATCCTGATGGCAGCAACTCCTCCCTCAGCTACCATAGAACAGCTGCTTGACAACGCAAGTGCTGAATCAGCTGTCAAGATCTTTGCTCCATTCGTTGTCCTTATTTCTATGACATCTGGCTCTCTAAATGGAATAGAAAGCTTTAGGTTCCGATTTTTGAACTCATACATCAAAATCATTTCTGTTTTCTGGGCATTTGGCATCCAAACGGCACAATTTTGAAGTAACAACGTTTTCGATAGCTCAACAAGAGTAGTATGTAGAATGGTATGTCGATCAAGTGACTTCCTGATCTCTCGTGTGAGCATACGCACATGCCAACTTGCTTCTTCCTGTTTCTTCATCATTCCCACTTCTCTGTTGAGCTCCCTAGCTTTTTGCTTCAGAAAAACTTCCCTAACCTTCACTCGTAAGAGTTGAGGAATAAGGGTAACAAGGGTAATGGCGGTTGCACAAGATACCAGTGCAGTAAGGAATTTGAAAATGGTAAGGGCTAGCATTAGATGGAAAGAGTGAGGGACATAGGTCCATACATTCAAAAAGTGTGTCAAACCACAGAGAACTATGAAGGCTCCAAACTGCAAAATCACCCATTTAAATGGGAAGACGTTTGAGCAGCTTATGAAATACAGGAGTTCCAGAGGGATCGAGAAATATGCCAAGGCGATGAGGAAATCACTCACCTTCTGGCACTGCAAAATGTTCTCAACACCCCAGAGCCCGTCATCGTCACAACTGCAAGCCCCATAGGTGGTAGAGACAGATATGAAAGCAGAAGACATTAACATGCGCCGCCCTAATGTTAACATTGTGTCAGTGGAACAATTCTCAGCCAGGAGGAACGAAATGCACATATAGGCTGTCTCTTTCCATAGGAATTCTAGATCCTAAATATCCAGAATCCTGTAAAACACAAAATATATGATACTCAGAAACTATACTAGAAGAAAATAAGACCAAGTAAAAATTGCACCTGAAACAAAAGGATCCAAGACAGCATAACAAGAATCCTCTAATCCTGCCATTAGGTCATACTCTCAGCTGTTAGACTGCCAAAAATACCACCATGACAAGCAATACAAAATCCAAAGTCAACAGCACAGACCCTATAATTTTTTGCAAACACAGTATATCTCCTATATTAAGCAGGTAAACTAGGTGGAGCTCCTAGCCTCGTACCATAATTGCCGGACAAATAAAAACACCAAACAGATAACGAAAAGAGATAACCTTAAAATACATAGCTGCCAACCGTTGAAAGAAAACCAGGACCAATTTTGCAAGTTCATTCCAACACAATGGCTGAATAGCTTACTATCTCAAAATCATTATAGATCCCATTTGGTCACATACAACACACACACAGAGTACGTTCCTTCTCACAATCAAAGGCTTAAAATCATAAACCAGGTAGCAATCGTTAATATCAACTAAAGGGAGACGACAGTCTATGTGATTTTTCCAGTTTCTCAAATTCTAGCTCCACATTTTGTTGAACGAAACAGAACCAAACCAAACTAGGACGCCGATAAAGGAAGACGAACAAAACCAACTTCAGAATTGATTTAGACCACAAGGAATGCAATCACACAAGAAATGAAACCAATTCAAAACTGTGCCAACGGTAACAATCATATTTTAGAGCAGATAAGATAGAGAAGGCCAATATTATAATACCTGACATTGATGGACAACATTAAAACCCAAAGAGAAAACCAATAATCCCCCAGATGCAATCTTAAAATTCCGAGTAGAGGAATGGGAAGAAGATCAGATTCTTAAAACAAAAGATAAAATTATGCAGAAAACCAATTCAACCATCAAACCACTGCCCAAAACAACCTCAACAGCCAGGCAGAAAAAAGAAAAATAATCCCCAAAAAAAGGAAAGACAGGAAAGCCTGACAGAATAATATGGGCACTCGGGTCAACTTAAATCGAACTCCGCAATTTATTAAGCATGGAAACTCACCTAAATATATCCACTTCTTAGATGAAAAGACTGAGGCAATCAACACCCAAAAGCCAGAACCCAACAATCCATTGACACCCATTTGCTCCCCAAAGACTTAACTCACACAAACCAACAACCATAAGAAGGAAAGATCTCCCAAATATCTGAGCCTCCAACCAAATCCACTTCTCAACACCAGGGATAAAACAACTTTTCTTTTGTTGGTTCAATACAAGCCAGAGCCTCTCTCTCTCTCTCTCTCTCTCTCTCTCTCTCTCTCTCTCTCTCAATCAGCTGGGAATAAAGAATGAAAGAACTGAGGGAACTAAAAACACCATATTTCTTCTCTTACCGTATAAAGGTAGGAAGGGAGGGTTGTTGGTGTAAGAAACCGGACAGGAAATTAATCAGGGAATGGGCTATATAACCTTTTTGACGGCATATTCAAACATATCTTGTGTTGGTGCATCTCGGGAAAAGGAAGTGAAGCGAACCTAGACGCGCTGTTGCTCATGAATTTACGGGACTAGACGCTCTCTCCCCCTTGCTACACCAGCGGCACCACCGCCTCCCTCGGAAACGAAACACGTAGACAACAGCTTTTGCCAATTACTTTTCTATTTTAGGAACACCTTTCTAATACTTTCTTTGAAGAACTTGTTCGTTTGCTTCGGTAGCCCTGGTAAATGAATCGAGGTGCTCATGATTCGGCTCGGGTTGACTTGTGGTGAGCTCATTCGTGTTTGGTTTATCATCTACACCAAAGGATGAGACGACAATGTATGGATGGTTCAGTTCGGGTCAGATCATATCAGCTCGTTGCGTTGTTCAAGCTAAACTATATTGTATTCTACATTATTTAACTCAAGAAGTTGGGTGGGTGTGGTCATTCAAGTCTTTAAATTTTACAAGACAATTGTATGAATGATAAATCTTAACTTTGATTTCTAGTCAAGACGAAATTAAAGTTTCTACTCAGTTATATGTAAAGAGTTGGATTTTCTACTTAAACGAGAAGCTCATATTCAACTCATCTAACTTCTTCGTGTTCGTTTTGTCTTCCGCGAGAAGGAAAAATCCTTGAAGAACCAGCGTTTGGTTCGTTGGGCGTGTTCGCCAGCACTCTTCACATTGTTTGAAGGGATTAATTCTCTTGTTGAAAAGTCGGACATTGTATTTGTTCATCTTTCCCTTTAGAAGAAGATTTCGACATAAATTGAGAAAATGTTATCCATCCTCTGCCGTCGCTTTAGTGATCAGTTTCAAAAATACGCACAGTACGTTCCATAGTTTTTGACAATTATGGTATTCTTTTGCCAATCAAACGTCAGACTGTGGATGTACCCATTGGTTTCTTTTTAGCAGAAAACTGTTGATCATGTGATTGCAAGTTCGCGGCATGAACGCACGCAGCCTTTAGCTCTTCCCGTGGTTTTCACCTGTTTGAGTTATTCACACATATAATCCCGGTTATGGAAACTGTGTGTTCTGGTTTCATGATATATATATGAGAAAGAGAGAGAGACTTCAAATTAATGCTGCTTGTTCACCAACTAAAACATTGGAAATACCGTAAAAATACGGCCATTTTTTGACACATTCTAATCGCTTATAGAGAGTTAGGTAATGCTGCTATATGTTTCTGCTTCAGATGGTAAGCTTACTTGTAGAGTTGCTTAATGACGTGCAGTACGGACTCATAATGTCATCCAAGCACCTGCTCCCTCAACTAATCTCTTCTCGCAGCCTATCAAACACCTCGAAGGAACTACCATCAAGCAATTCGAGCAATTTAGCCTGAAGCACTGAGGAAGATGACTTGCCAATGAGAGCCATAAGCCTGATGCACACACGGGTATCGAATGCATGAGCCTCAACTCATGATTCACCCCCTAGCCAGGTGAGCTATCGGTCGTTGTGCACAATGGCCATGTTTAGATGAATTCACATATACTGTATTTAAATAAACACCACATTTACAACTATTGAAGAACAATTGAAATTGTTTTACAAGCATAAATTATGTTGTAAATACTGCATTGGAACTACACTTAACTGGATTGCTGCGTTCTTCTATTGAACTTCAGAATTTAAGCTACAAATCAAATGCCTACCCTTCTAAACTTCGAGTCGAGCAACAGTTTTCCTAAATAATTAATTAATTAATTAATAGGAACCAGTTTCTGAAGACCCTAGTTACAGTTTCTACATTGATCAATAAATGAACTTTAATCATCAGTTATTGAAAGCATTTTCATAATGAATCTTGATAGGTGTCCATCAAGACTGCAGTGGCATAAATTATCAGTTTCAGTTGTACCACTTTGAATAAGATTGATCCCATACATTATTTGGTGATCCCAAAGGTCACCCATTAAGATCTCATTCATTAAAACACCCACCAAGTTCAAGATCTCCCAAGTACTTGGATGCCCTTTCCAGCCATTAGAAGACACAATCAGTGTGTTTTGCACACATTCAGAATAATATTTCAGAGAGCTTCAGTTAGTTCCTAATGTGTCCCGTTACTATACCGTATATAGATGTACCTAGATACCGATCGTATGATACAGTGTACATTGTAGGATGTTCTCGTACTGTATTTTTTGGGTCAAATATACTGGTACCCAAAAGGCCTCAGCTGATCTGGTGTGTGCCGCATCGGCCCACTATAGGTAAGGATCTCTCAGTGCTGGTTTTCTCCATTCACGACTCAAACTCGTGACGTTGCTTAAGGGGGAACAAGTGGCGAACCACTCGAGCCAACCAATGGATGGTGTCACGTCGTGATTTATATATTTTTATTGTTATTTACAACATAAGTAAAACATGAACTTTAGCTGCCAAAAAATTGTCATAAGTCAAATAAATTGTGGCAAAATTTATAAATGATTCACTCTGCCAATTTTGGCTTTTGAATATATTGCACGGAGGCAACCTTGTTTAACCACCTGTGAACTCGATGATGGTCGGCCAGGGGCTGTTTGATTCACGGAACCAACAGGCCGGGACTATGAAAATGATATTGGCATCGTACATGAACCAAAGGCACCCTTTTTTTCATTCAAAAAGCAACAAAAGGATGGCCACCCTTTGCCGGGAGGCTGAAGTCAGATGCATGCCCTCAGTATCGAACTCATGACCTGCGATACCACCAAGCCTCACATTGGCCCCATATCAGCTCCAAATTTGAAGAAACAAAATCTGCTCATTCATAAGTTGTGGTCTTAGGAAAAAGAAATGACCTAGCCATTGCAATTTTGTGGCTAATATGCCTCTCTCTCTCTCTCTCTCTCTCTCTCTCTCTCTCTCTCTCTCTCTCTCTCTCTTCTCATCTGATTTCTCTGTGTTGTTTCCACTCTTTCCCTTGTTGGAAAAGAACTTGTTTTACAATTAACACGGCACAAACCACGTGGGCTTGCCATATGGTGCATGTCCCACAAACTATAGATTGTGCCTGGTCTACTTCATGGTTCTACCATCTGGGTGGGTGCGCACTCGTGTATGCATTCACACTATTTTGTTGTGTGCGTGAAGTGTGGAACTTGTGGCCTTTGAATTCCTCCATCAGCTTCTAGTAGAAGTGTATATACACATAGAGAAGAAAGAAGAAGAGAGGGAGAGAAATTGGTTTATGCATACAACAATTTATACTCAAATCTACCCAAAGATCTCCATTGTTCCATCAACGTAACCAACAATGAAGATTTGAATTTAAAAAGTGAAAAGCATCATTATATATTTGGTATTTTGCATGACTTTTGAAATTCAAATCTTCATTGTTGATCATACATATCAAATGATAGATATGTTTAAGCATATTTAAACATGAATGAGTGTGCACGTGAACTATGCTCTCTCTCTCTTTATATATATATATATATAGAGAGAGAGAGAGAGATAACAAAAAAGAGAGGAAGTGAAAGAGGACAAGCCCGGCTCAGAAACATTAGGAATGTTTTTAGTTTAAATCTATATGTAAATCTTTATCCGATTAGTCAGATCCAGTGAGCACAATAAGATCTGGCTACTAATCACATTAGGATTTGCAGTCAATGTGCATTCAGATTCTCGAACATGTTGTTTACATGTAAATGACCACCATCAAAACAGAAACCCAATTATGCATGATCCAATTAGGCCAGATTCGGTGATGCAAAGATCCGATGCACCCACTATTCGAAACCCTACAGTTACTTTCCAAGAGTGGATATTTTGGATCCAGTACAGTTGATCCGTGTCGTGTTCCCATACAAACAAATGGAAATTGTTAACGCGATAATATATCGACACAGCAGACTTTAGAAGGAAACACGGAGGACCTGAAAATGAAAGAATTAGTGACGAATGACAAGTAATTTACCTATAATCAACCCAGTAAAAGATGCTGTTTAGGGATAATTCTTGCACTTAAAAATCCTTGGAGCCAAAGTAGACAAGAGGAAGCTTGAATGGAGGCTCGAAGGATGATCTGAAAACCGGTTTCTGTTCAAAAAAGATTTCACACAAGGAGATTATTCTATGCAAGATATTTTTATCTTCTCTTTTTTGTTTTTCGTTCCAAGTTTTTTGTCTCTTTTTTTGGAATAATGACTGCATAACTCTCCGATTGTTTCGTAAATGTAAAACACTTTTTTTAAGTTAATTTGTGTAAATATGAAAACCGCATCCCACGATTGTGTACACTCACACACGTATATATATATATATATATATGTGTGTGTGTGTGTGTGTGTGTGTGTGTGTGTGTGTGTGTGTGTACATAAATACATGTATATCCAATGCCATCATTTGAATTACATTCCTAACTTTCTGTTATTTAATCCAGTTTTCTGTATCCGATCATTTGAAGTTGTCAAGCAATTTTTTTTTGTATCTGAAATTTATGTTGACCATAAAAAATCTTTAAAAAAATGGATTCCATCGGACCTTCCTGCCAAATCCTAATTACTAATGTATGCAGTTAAGTTAATGGGAAAACCAATCAGATCTAACCTTTTTTTTTTGTTTGGGCCATTATCCAAATCCAAACTGAAATTTCATATGACACAAATTAATGTAAATCAGCGTCACTAATAGGATTTCAATATTTTACAAGTTATAGTTCCTTATAACGTCCGTATACGCACAATATCATTGCGTAGTATCTCATGAGAATGGGCTGTAAGACGTATACAGAACCAGTGTTTCAGTTATAGCCCACGGTTGGACTTACACCCCATAGTTCATGCCACAAATATGTTTTCAAAACCTTTGTTGAATCCCTGGACATATCCGTGGGCCATTCACCCCGCACTCCAAAATTTTCTATATTGGCCATTGGTTATTGGCACTGGCTCCGCAGGTCCCGGTCGCTCGTGGTGTTGGAGTGGAGTGAGATCTTGTCAAGTTGGAGAAAGGCGGTAACCCTTTCATGGAAGTGCTTGTGTGCACGCATCTGTGGTTTTGATATCCAACACTCTAAATGGTTGATAAGATACTGGCCCGATGCCACACATGATTCACATAACGCGTGGATTTAGAGTTGGAGCCATTATTCTTGATTTGGTTTAAAGTAGTTTGGATCTTATTTGAATCTGTTCATAGTCATTTGGATCATAGTTTAGGTAATATATTTGGGTTGGTAGTTAGATTAGTTGAGATCCGCATTAGTGTCATGGTGTGTTAATGTTAAGTCTCTTTCCGTTAGTGTCATGTCATTGTATCCTTAGATTTTATTTACATTTTCTCCCCTACATTATATAAAAGTATTCTAAGGGATATTCTATCATAAACCATATTTTAATTTTCTTTTATTTTTCATTAAGAACGAGAAATCAGTAGTGTGACAGAGCTTGGTTGTTGCTTCTGTGAGACATATTTTTGGGCTGGATCAAATTGACTATGCTTTCGCATGAATTTCAAGATTATTGGAGTTCGGTTCGTGACAATTCTCTTCTCACTGTTTCCAAGCCAAATGGATCAAGACTGGGGTATGATTTGAGGTGTCAGTAGTCGCTCCAAGATCCATTTAGAGCCAAATCTGGCATGTTCCAGATCAGATCTTAGCACTAGGGATGTAGAAATGGTGAAGTATAAACATATCTCACTAATCAGATAATAGGTAATCAGAGCAAGTCAACATGGACGGGTTCAAAGTGGAATCGAATTGGGCCAAGAACCAGCTGAAACTGGCGGTTTTGAACCACCAGTTCCATATTTTAAAAGTAATTTTCCAATATTCAAATTTTTAAATACTTTTTCGTTCCAAGAAGGTTTAAGACCTAAATGGAAATTGATGGTTTCAAACCGACACCAGAACCAACTAAATTTCGGTTCTGTTCTGGTTCCTAGTTCCAAGCAAACCATAACCGATGGTCGGAACTGGCCATGTCTAAGAGCAAGTGCAAAATCCAAAACTGCACTCCCGTACGGACTATAGTATAATTTGTTTTGATATCCATTAGGTACTGGGCATATATCCGATATCCTCTTCAATAGGATTTGGTTTCCCCTACCAGATCTGGATATGTTCCCAGATATATCCGAATAATCAAATGCACTCGGCAATGTAAGCCATTAAGTGCTTAGAATTTTATAATAATTATAGCAAATATCAGTATTTTCTAAGAGCACAGTGTTATACAATTATAGCAAGTATCAGTGTTTTCTTTTGGTCCTGTCAGGTGTCAGACGGTATCAGTCCAGCCCAAATTACCTGAGCATCTATTCCAGACTAAGCCTGACGTCTACCGGCGGGGGGGGTGAACGGGTCGGATTTAGATCCACGTAAATCCAGCATTTTCAGGTGCCAGTACCAGACTCAAATATGATTCTTTCGGATTTATCATAAGTACCAAATTCTATGATAAAATCTAAACCATACCCCGACCGCACTAGAGAACTAAAACTTAGACATTTTTACATAATTATTTTGGGTCTTAATCGGGTCTCGGGTTGAATCAAGGTTTAGTATGATTCTTGTTGACCATACCTGGCTCCATATATCAGTCGGACCGTATGAGAATCCGATCCAAATAACTAAATGGGGGAGACTCCGTTATTACGAGGGCTGACTTGAATGGGTCGTGTACAAGTCCGTTTTAAGTTAAATCCAACCCATTGATAGATATCCTATATTCCTACCTGCTGAGATATAAACAGGTGCGCCAATTTGTCGGACATAGTTGATACCTTGGTGCATTAGATCCAGATCCAGTACTTTAAAGTTTAGTACATGACATGGATTGCGTCCAATGAGGTGTACCATCAAGAAAATAATGTAAAATCTGGATAAATGGATTTGGATCTAAACCCGATACATTAAAATTATTAAAAAGAAAAAAGAAAATAATTTTAAAGGGAAAAGAAATCCAGATAGATCTGAACATCGATCATGGGATCAACTTCACAAAATAAATAAAAAAAACACATAAAAAGAATCACCAAATTAGACCGCGTAATAAATTACACCGTGCACCCAAAAATCTGAGAACGAACTTAGATTATTTATCATGTAAAGCTGCATCATTCATAATTATCAAGTCAAACGCAAAGACGACGAACGCAATCAGTACTTGAGGATCCATGGAAGCGAGAAAGCAAACGGAATGATTCCTTTTCTACCTGCTGAAGCCACTACGCGGAGCAGACAGTCTAGCGTTAAGAACAACCAAATCGACGAAAACCAAAGCAACAATTACAAGAGAGATTTCAAAGATCTGCATTTCACGCGCTTCCTCCGTGTCTTTACTTCACCTTCATCAATATCTTCATCATCGTCATTATTGAATCCATCGTCGTCGGCCATTTCTATGAATATGCAGGAGTTCCTTTTCGTTTCTCTCCGCGCAGGACCGTAACCCGTGTAGTAATAGTAATAGCAATCACCGTCTTCCCCTTTTGAGGACGGAAAATGGCGCTTCTTACTGCTTATACCTAATTCACCTCTTCCTGCGTTAGGGGCGTTCTGATTATCGTTCGCGGGCTTCTTGGAGCAATAAGATCTGAGCTGGGAAAGATGGTGGAGGCAGAAGGAGCTGCCCGTTTTTGCCTTAGAGCCACACCTCCACCCTTTCCCGTCCTTCCTCTTGCAGTAGCTTTCGTTTCTACTTTCCCCATTCTCACCACGACCTGAATCCTTCTTTTTACTGTTATTATTCTTCGTTGTCGCGTCCGGAAGTTTTTTCCCTTTTCCCGGCAACTGGACTATTCGAGGGTTGTGAGCGGTTGGATCGGTGAAATCGAGTTGCGCGTAATTTGAATCAGGGAGCAGTTCTGTCTCCGGTCCCATACTGCACAAGAGAAAACGATAGTCGATTTATGAGCTGGTGCTAATACAGATTGAGGGCTAGGGTTCATGAATGAAAGCCCTGAAATTTACGCCCCCGTATTACAATCTAGGGGAAACTTGACAGCAGTTATTTTACTGCTGTAATTTTTGTCCTTTGTTTGCTTACCTTGGCGAAGGCGTATCAGATCCCATCCCTTCTTCTTCTCGTAAAACCTTCATGGAAATTCCAAGCGAATCAAACACCATGAACATTGAACAAGAATAGGAGTCCCCCAAACCCCAGAGCCACATAAACAACAAAATTGTAGGCACCCATCTAATAAATTCCACAGAATGACAGGCAAACGAGATTACAGGTACGAGAACAATACAAAGAGAGAACATCGTGAGAAATTCTGTTGAACAACGGTGACGATATCAGGATCTATCATGGATTCACTACCACATAAAGAAAAAAAAACATGGTTTTAAAAACACCCTCGCAAGCAGGCTGACGTTTTTTGTGTATTTCATCTCTCATCAGACAGGATTTGCCTTTGTATTGAAGAATACTTATATGATCCCTCAAAAATCGAATAAATTTGGTTTGACCTAGCGTCGCTGGAAGGTTCACAATGCAGACTGCTGATAGAAAATAAGGGGAGCCCTAAACGATAAAGACGAAGAGAATAGAGGCGGAATTTTTACACTCCACACAAACAAGCTAGAGAGGAAATTGAAAATCAAGAGAAAACCGCGAATCTATTGCTGATATTATCATCACTACCACCCAATGATTGAATACGATAACATCACTAGTTCCACTGTTCCTGCAAACCATTGTAACTACTCTCGCGAAAGAAGAAAAGAAAAAGGACTGCAATGAAGATTTCACATACCGGAGCATGGTGATCGAGGTTGGAGAATGCGAGAACGAGTGGGGTGACGTCCCACGGCGACCTATTCACTTCGCAGTGAGCCAAGGGTGCTATTGATGGTACCATACCTCCTATTAATTGCTTACGAAACTGAAGATCTTTATCGCTATCGTTGCCGCCGCTGTTGGTCGTCGCGAGGAAAAGAGAAGCGAGGCTTCTGCCATTCCTAATCCTCATGGCGATTCTCGTTCCTTCGCCCCAATTGATACGGTCGAAAGCGTAGATGGTTAGAGAGAGAGAGAGAGAGAGAGAGAGAGAGCTTTTGCTCCATTACTAATCAAAGCGGTAGCTTGAGAGAACAGGCACACTCTTCTTCTTAATTACATAAAGAGGACTCCTTGTTTTGGGTTAAACCGTGTACGCGGTACCACACTTAAGATCTGGATCCCGCGAAAATGGGTTTGGATCGAATCAAATATGATGTGCTTTACGTCAAAATTCGAATATGGAGTTTCATTTAAGATGTGAGGTCCATGTTCTTCTCAAGGTGGATCTTCTGAGTGTAGTTGATTCGTGGTGTTAGGCTTCTAGTGCTATAATTGTAAGTGTAGACCCACATTGGCTTGTAATTATGATTTAAAAACCATAATTAAGTGTTTGATTTATTGATAACATTAATGTTTGCGTTTTATAGGGACACGAGAAAAATTGTGATGTTTGGGTTTTCATACAAACCTTTGGGTTTAGTTCCTATGACCTACCTCCTGGATGGCCAAGCTTTAGCTCAAATTATGCATATAACTTCTGATGAAAGTCATGAATTCCTATACACAATGAAACTTAAAACTGCAAGCATTAAAATTGAAGATTTGATTCCCGGGTATCTTGTATCAAATACACTCTTAAGGACTCATTAGATCAAGTTTGTTGCTCGAGATTCTAAGATTTATTCTCTTAATAATCTTTTTCACACTCCTTGAAAGGAACTAAATTCTGCTAAGTTGAGGGAATGCTTTTCTGTAAAATGCAACTTATCCAGGAATTGAAATATTGGTTGACTCATGTGACGACCCATTCTGATCCGAGAGGAGCAGGTATTACCTGGTTTGACTGAAATCAGGTTGGGAGAAACCTGGATATCTTTGACCGAGTACAAGGTGAGTACCAGTCTATATATGTGTCTGTACTCGTCAAAGTTTCTAGCTGAGAAAGAAATAATCAAACGGTATAATACCAGTCTCCATGGCATATGCAGGAAAGACTGACCCGACCCATTACTCCAATGAATTTTTTATATCCAAACTCAACCATGCTATATCTTTTCAGATTACTCCAAGTCTGACCGCCTTGTATCCAATTGGTCAGAACCCGACCCGAATCCCATCCTTCTGGACCCCCAAGTCAGATTCAGATGCGCCCAGCTCTTGGGAACGGGTTACACGAGTTCAAGACCCGAGGGATCAAATAGAAGCATGTTCTGAAAAAGGTGCTTCTTGACTGGGGCCCGTAGAAAGAGAGCAAATTTCCGGAGAAGGCCCTTGGTGGCAACAAGTCGCTTCACCCCAAATTAAGGGCCCCACCACATGGTGCGTAGCGTGTCCTGCTTGTGAAGTGGACACGTTCATGATTTTTAAAAATTTTGCAACTTTCTGGATTTGGGTCAAGATCCAACACTCTTCTGCAAACCTGACAGAAGATTAGGGCACCGGAGCGAGGATAACAAAGGTTTGTTTATTGCATCTATAATCTTCTCTTCCTCCGTTTCCCATGGCGGATACAACGCGAAGATGGGTCAAGAGGTTTCAAGGATCTGCAGTCTTCTATCGTCTAACGATCTTCGTCAAACCACCATCTTCTTCGTTGTATTCAACAGGATTGCTGCAGCTTACCGTCGACTTCGGGAATGGATGCCGGAAACAGCTTTCTCTCCCTCCCCTCCCCCCTCTTCGGCGTAGTAATAATACGAGTCAACAGTCATCCTCTCACGACGGTGAAGAGTGCCGCTTACTAGTTCCTTTCCCTACTCTTGCAGTGATTGTGCTTTACTTCAACCACCAGCCAACGGTTGCCTTTTCGCCTTCCTGGCTTCTCCAGATGAAAGTTCGACCTTTATATTGAGGCTTCGGGATTATTCCGATTTCAGTGTGGGTCCGGTGATCAGAGTTCCTACCTTTCTTCCCGCTACCAGTGTTCGGCGTCACTCTGTAAAAGAAAAACTAATGAGCTGACCGGAGTTTGTGGAGATCAAGTAGTGGGGCGAAGTTCTGTGAGCAACATCTGGCAGCTAGCCTTGGTTTCCTACCTATTTGTGGGTCTGGACCCATAACAGCAACAGTCTCCCGATACAGGTTGTGATGGTGCAGAGAGATTTGATATCACCTGGTCATTTAGTGTGATTCGGGTTTCATTCAGTGTTGAAACTGTTGCCTGATGCCGAATTGCAATACTATTTTCGTTATTTATTTGACGTATATATTAGTTATATATACTCAGATGGACCTGCATGTAAAAAGTATAGATATATAAGTTTCTTTTCTTTATTTCGGTCAAATCGTTAGACAACTACTCACAAGGCCGTACCGTTAGTGTTTCATGTTGTTCTCTTTTGGATGCAGTATTAGACTCCAATGCAAATATAGAATCAAACATTAGGGAGAACTGCCATGTACTTGCCTTCACTGGAAGGTCTACATTAACAACAAGGTTTACAATAGGAAGGCAAACAATCGACCAGCTTCGCTCATTTGGGTTGAGGAAAGCCAACGGAGAGGTATTAGCCCACGGTTGAATTCGTTCCCTATAATACATAGTTTGCCCACTCTAGTGGGCGGTTTGCCGTTACATGAAAATGAATCTGGTACCAAACACTGACCGAGTATGGTAGTGGGCTGGACCAAAGAGGACAATCTCGAGAAAGAGGACTGACACCAAAATACCGGCGCCATATCTGGATCCATGTCTACCAGAACCGGATCCAAAAAGGTTAAGATAAGACTAAATAATATAGTTAGACCCAGGCTGGTTTATAATAAAACTAAAGAAAAACGGCAGAGTGCAGGGGTGGATTGAAAGTTCCTAACGTGAAAGAATCGAACTTCCAACAAAACCATCGGAAACAAATTCCCAAGCAAAACCCATCTCGAAACAGATTTCCACATCTGGTAAGGTCATTATTTCCCATAAAAAGCTAACTACTCTGCGCAAGTGCAGGAAAATTAGGGCACAGGCGTCCCAGTTCGTCTTCATTTCCTTCCGGATTCTTGGTCTCAAACACTAGCAAGAAAGTCAGAGAGGCATGAGAATCCAGGACCTGAGAATCGTATGAGCTACCAAACAAGAGATCGATACTAACAACAGCGCCTGCTGGACTCTCACATTATCCCGTATTTCCAATTCTAACAATGATGATACAACAATTAAAGAGGTCGAATTTGATAGCCAAAACGCTGATTTTAATTCATAAGAGAGACTTCAAAGATCTGCATTTCATCCGCTCTCCCTCTATTGGTCTTTCTGGTGCTACCATCTTCTTCTTCTTCTTCCCCTTCTTCTTGGCCATTCTCATCCTCGTCGATGTAATCATCATTACCGACATGCGTTCCTACGTCTTTGGCAATTGCCGAAGGTCGCTGCTTCCTCTTCGCTTCTCTCCAGCCGGGACCGAATCCGCTGTAGTAATAGTAGTAGTAGCAATCGTTATCGACTGTCTTCATAGAGGACGGAGCCGACGAGGAAGAGGAGCGGCGCTTCCGATTTCCTCCTCCGATGATATCGATAGTTTCCCGATCTTCGTCTTCGTACTTCTTCGGATTGTAGTAAGACCTCAGCTGGGAGAGATGGTGGTCGCAGAGAGAGCTTCCTGCCTTAGCCAATTTGCCGCAGCGCCACCCCTTCCCGTCCTTCCTCTTGCAGTAGGTTCTGCTGCTCCCATTTGATGCCCTCTTCGTCTTCTTGGTCTTCGCTGCTCCAGTCGGAATTCTTTCCCGTTTGATGGTTGTTATGGCCGGCGGGACGGCTGAATCAAGTTGTGCATCGTCTGAATTTGGGCAGACGTCGTTTGTTTCACTTCCTTTCCCGCCCTCGACTTTTCCTACCTCTACGGAACACAAAAAAGGAATAAAATGATTCATATTCCATAACAATCCTGCCCATCAAAGCAACAAGAAAACAAATGTAAAATAACTCCCACCTTCCGTCTTCCGACTGCGGCCGGCAACGAGCTGCACAAGCAAAATCATGGTCTTTAAACGAGCTCAAAGTATGTCTAAGTGAAAACCCCTAAAATCTATGGCTCCGTTAACGTTTCGTTTCGCGATCTAGGGCATCGCGAGGGCAAGCTTTAATGATTCCCTTCCACTCTCTTTTCTCTTTTATCGCTTTGGATTTGGTTGCTCGCTTACCTTCGCCGAAGAGGATCAGATGCAGATCTGTCGTGCCCGCCACTCGCTTTCTTCGATCCTTCCTGTAAATCCTTGAAGCCACACATATCACAGACGCCATTATCAGAAAACAGCAGCCCCGAAATATCAAAGCGGCGCCCATAATTGATCTTACTGTCAACTCATGTTTTCACTTGCTTAAATGACGTAAATTGATAGCAAAGTTAACCGAAAACATTAATAGAACAGGTAGTACATGGATCACTGCGAGCGATTTAAATCGAACCCAGGGTTCTTATATTAATACTGATGTAATAGGGGAATCCCTACACGAGAAAAAGCAAAAATGAGCTGAGCGCCAACAAACTAGAGAACCAAAACGAACGCAAAATCTCATGAAAACGAAGATAAAAGAAAGTGCGATCTTGTAACTCTTACTGCCAAAAGATGGTATCGGAAATTATCATTCTCCACCACAAATTCGTGCTAAACGCAGATGAGAGAGAGAGGGAGGGAGGGATCGAAGAAGGAAGCTTTGGCGCATACCGTATGTCAAGGGTCGAGATGGAAGAAGGCGAGAACGATCGGGGTGACGTCCCACGCCCACCTGTTTACCTCGCACAACGTCGCCGGCGGTGGTTTTGATGCCGCTGCTGCTACTTGTTTATCTTTCTGACTGTGAAAACGAAGATCTTTTTCACCATTTCTACCGTAGCCAATTCTATTGGTCCCGGCGAGGATGGAAGCGAGGTTCCGGCCGTTCCGAATCCTCATGGAGCCAATCCGGCGAGAGAGAGAGAGAGAGAGAGAGAGAGAGAGAGAGAGAGAGAGAGAGAGAGATTTGTTATCGTTCTCTAGCTTTATTCTTGCTTTTAGTTCACTCTTTTCTTCCTGCGTAGGGAAAGAGAAGGGAGTCCGAAGTCACCCGACCCGAACACGCAAATAAGGGCAAACACTAAAGAAAGAGTGGAACGTCGAGAGATCACTACAAGAACGGACACGCTTTGGCACTTAATTAATTACATGAGAGAATGAATCCCCGGATGCCGAACCAAATCCCGGGCCCATTTATGGGATCCAACCCAAGCATCTCATTTTAGGTACTCGAATCAATTGGGTACGGATCCAAAATAGAAATGAAGTAGTGCCAGTAAGAGCTTGTTATCCTCATTTTGGTAAGAAAATAACAAAAACATGACTTAGATCGAACTCTGATCCAGCTCAAACTCGGTCATTAGGTTTGCTTCTTTTTCGAACATGAATGAGGTCAACTGAGCTTGGCTAGAGGTCAAGTTTCGGGTGTTCGAATTCCATGGAGCTCGATTAAGCACCCAAATGAACTTGCACTTGAGCTTTAATTTGGGTCTGGACCAATAAAAAAATCCACTAATTAGCAGGATAAGAAAATTTTTAATTGAATACCCAGAATAAGAGTCTTCTATAACTTGATAGTTTTTAAGTTGCTGCTCCGATACTTGGATCTAAACCCATAATAGTACTGTTTTTAATTTAATGTATTTGTATCAATATATAAATAAGTAACTAAATAAAGGAGGTTTGGCCAGTTGGATTGGATTTGACTCAGATCCGACCCGAATTGTTAAGGAGGAACTTTGGTGGATCCTAACCTACCCACCCCACCCCTCTCTCTCTCTCTCTCTATATATATATATAATCTGCAAACCCTAGGTAAGATTGTTAAGAATTGGTACTCGCATGTTACATGCCTGATTGATGTGTGTCCTTACTGGCATTTGTGATTTCTTCATATCAGGCTTCTTTCATCGTTAATCGGATCTTGTCCAATCCAGATCTAATCTGATCTATTTAGATATTTTCGTTAGACCCAAAACACGATTATTTAGAAAAACTCATAACAAATTTGGATCAAACAATGCTCAGACCCCGATCAATAAGCATGTAGAGGAGTCTACCGTTCTTGAGGGGGTGTTTGATTACGAGGTCGGGACTATAGAGCTGTAACTCTAGTTCCAGCCCTAGTGGCCCACTGTTGGACCTCATAGTTCGGTAAGACGACCCTGCTTTTTAGTGTGTGCAGAGGCCCGCATTTTATTACAACAGGAACTAGAACTGTGGTTCCAGTTCCGTTGTGGTGGACCTTGTGATCAAACACGTTGTGAAGAACTCGTGTCCAATACGATCAATGTTTCTCATACTATAACGCAATTTCGACCGAACTTCACGGATGATCATTGTCGGATTCGGATCCCAGTCAAGATCCATTCTTTTACTGGTATCGAATTTTTTTTGTTGAACCGATAAGGGGTGCTTTTGTAATTTAGTGGGAATGCGTATCCATTCTTCGAAACTGCCTCTCTTGTGTGTAGTAAAAACAAAACCAAAGTAAATACGGAGATTCTCTCTCTCCGTGTGTGTGTGTGCGCTATCGAGAGTCTCGATTGGGTGGGGAAGAGTGGCCGGATGAGGATTCGGAACGGCCGGAACCTCGCCTCCTTCCTCTTCTCTGCCACCAGCAATGGTGGCAACAACGGTGGTGAAAAACAAGCAGGTATTGTACCTTCAGAATGCTGCGAGGTGAACAGATCGCCGTGGGATGTGACTCCGCTCGTTCTCGCCTTCTTTCATCTCGAGCATCATCTTATCCATCAACGTGATCCGGTATATATACCGAATGCTTATTTTTCTATTCTTTTAATAATTAGTACCAATTAGTTGTAGTCGTAAGATGATATTCTGTTCAGTTATTCAGTATCGGTTTCTTGGCAGCGAATGACAATGGCAGTGATTGAGCTGAGTTCTCGCTTTATCTATATGTTTCTGGTTTTAGTTTTTCATCATATTCCCTGAGCTTTTCACCACCCTCAATCAGCTGCATTTTCGGCTCCTGCAGGTGCGTTTTATCATTTAGGGTTTCTGCTGTTGATTCCATTAAGCAGTCAGAATCTACGAACCTTTAGGAACCCTAGGGTCCATTAGAGATTGCTCGCCATTAGTTCTTTATATATGTACTCGTGTTCATGGATGATCTACTTTTGAGAATCTGTGGTGTCGGTTGATTGTCATTCAAAAGAATAAAGGGTTCGATTCGTGAACTGGTCGGTATTGAGGTTTTTGGGCATAACGGTGGATTCTAATTCCGTCATCGATGAGTGTGTTTGGTTTCGTTTGAAATTCGTAGCAGGTATCACAAGAAGGAAACGGGGAGAGAGGCGAGCGGTACGGATTGGATACTCCTCCGCCAAGGTTAGATCATGACACCTCCATCGTAGGAAAAGAGAAAAGAATAAGAACTGTCTCTGAGTTTGCCCTAGCTCTTTTATTTTTCTTTATTCTCGTAAACCCTAGTTTCTGATCTCTAGCCTGAGAAGTATCGGTGTTCCCTTTGTACAGGATGGCGCCGGCGGGGGGTCGGAACGTGGAAGGTGAGAATTCTCTTACTCTTGTTTGTTTCATAGGTAAATGGGAATTCTGAATTCCTCCTAATTATATACGCTATAGGGATCCCAAACGGACAATTTGGAGAGGGAAAATCATTCCCTAATTCAGAAGATAACCAACCCATCATCTCACCTTCTCACAACTTGGGGATAATCCGGTCTGTAAATTACAAAGAGGGAAAACATCCGGAGGGACGGCCAACGACGGCGACAAGGAAGAAGGAGAGGGTATCAGGTGATAGTGGGGAGACTAGAAGCAGAAGCTACTGCAAGAGGAAGGATGGGAAAGGGTGGCGTTGCGGCAAGGAGGCGAAGGCCGGCAGCTCTCTCTGTGAACACCATCTTTCTCAGCTCAGATCTTACTGCTCGAAGAAGCCTGCCGACGACAATCGGAACTTCGGAACGGACGGAGTCGACGGAGGAGCGAAATTGGGAAGTAGTAGTAAGAAAGGCCATTTCCCATCGTCCTCAAAAGGGGAAGAAGGTGATTGCTATTACTATTACTACACGGGGTTCGGTCCCACTCGGAGAGACGGGAAGAGGAAAGCCGGCATGCCCGCAGGAATAGCCAATGATGACGGCAGCGAGGATAATAAAGGCGGGGAGATCAATGGGGAAGACGAAGATGGTAGTTGGAAAACAAATAGAGCGAGGAAGCGCGTGAAATGCAGATCCCTCAAGTCTCTCTTGTGACTTTTTCGATATCAATTCGATCGACCATTTTCAGTGTAGTGTTAAGAGTTAACTCTGATGATGGCAGTGAGAGGAACGGAAAATCAAGCAAGCCTTTCTTGACTTTCGCCCTCAAATCCTGATCTTTTCGTGTGCTTTTCTATTTCGATCAATGAAAAAATTGAGTCCAGGGGTGGAAATTCATCAAAACGATGGAAAAGGGCGACGTTGGTAATCCATTTTCTCCATGAAAACGATTAAATCCGATCATCAAATCTGCTGATATGAGCGAACTTTGGCTACGTGTTGTACTTCACCGGATATGATTTAAGTTTGGGATTGATATTCGTGATCGATGCCCTGTTTCTTGTGAATCTGATCTTATTGGTTTCGTGGAAATGGCCTTTTCGCTCTGCTTTAGGCCTTCCGGTCTGCGTGGGGGTTGTGGACATTTCTTTAGCTCACCTGCTATATTTGCTTGTTTTAGCTATTATTTTTTTCCCTAACGGTTCAGCTTCGGCCCAGATAAAGGGTTCACCGTTCGTACTGTAATCGCTTCGTGGATCTCTCCCACTAGCCTTGAGGGTCAGATTGATCCGGAAAAGAGCTGAATGGCTCAAACCTAGCAGCTCATTGTGGGTTAATATGTAAATTAACTGGATCCTGATTGGATATACCTTAACCAAATCCGACCAATCAAATATTAGGGCAAGAGGAATTAGAGAAGATTGTAAGAGGCGAAACTATTATGCAATATAACTGGATTTGGGTATTGGATTTTGAATGGATATATCTGGAAATCAGAGTCTGAATCCTTGGTAATTGTACACAGTTTAGGATGCCGAATATAACTAATTAAATAGAGTTGGAGTGGATATTGGATATGCTCGATCCGTTTACATCCCTATCTTTTTATGTGAGGTCTATGAATTGCCACTTATAATGGAGAAGTATCCGAAATTCGTGCACTTGAAGGAAGTTGTTTATAAACTTTGTTGGAATAGGAATTAGTGACTGATAATCTCATGGCCTATGACCCTCATGTGACCTTCGTGATAGGGGTGCCATATTTAGTAGGGAGACTTCCAATTTTTTTTTGTTACAAGATGAGGCCGAAGCCTAACACACACCGACACATGCACCCTCTAGGATTCGAACTCCCCACCATCAGCAATGGCACTAGAGCGCCCTACCGTTGTCCTAACACTCTGGATGCTAAGGGGACCTGCATTGATTAGCTTTGGGTTGTAGTATGCCATGTAGAAACTATAATAGGTAAGGCGAATAGAACTGTGGGCTATGGTTTCATATTGATTTTCTTTTAGGTTAAGGCAAGGGTTCTGACAATAGCCTATGGTTAAAATCGTAGGCTATGTTTCAAGTATGTGATTTTTACAAGATTGCCTTAGCAACTGCAAAAGGTGTTGCTAGGATCTTACTGAATCGGCCCATACGAGTAAAAACAATGAGCCCATGACCAATCTGAATCGGATCCGTACGGGCCTCAGTTTGCAGGATCTGAACTTTTCCAGGTTATATTGTTTTGCATCTGTATGGAAATATAAGAATCTGTCGACACTTGTTTCCCCTAAGAATGGCCTCAGGTTTGAGTCTTGTAAATGGTGAAAGCCAGCACTGGAAGAGCTTTACCCCATAGTAGGCCAATGCAGCTCGAACCAAATTAGTTGGGCACCTCATGGATTTCCACATTCTCCGAGTTAACACCCCACACACATATATGCGGTTTTAAACAATGTAACTTTCTGTTTATTTTATATTGGTGTCACATTAACTTTTTCTCTAATAATTACCTAATATAACTTATCTTTCCTGGTAATGTTACATCCACGTGACAAGTTCCCGAGTACATCAACCGCCTTCATGATTATTTCAATCATAGTGTAAGCATCTTCTCTATTTCAATGCCCCTAACAAACATTACAAAAGCAAGTAATAGTGGGATCCATTATAAAATATTAAATATGAGAACTTCCTTTTCCTTTGGAAAACTCCAAATCTGTTTCAGTGGTCACATATCGATCGTTGTAGATGTAAATCCTTGTTCTTTCCCGCTTGGGCACACTTACTGAAAGCCCTTTCAAGTAGGCCAGTATCACAAGCTTGAGGACCAAAACAAGCTATGCGGATTTAGGATCTAATGTGGTTAAGATTAAGCCTCAAAATCAATGAGGCAAGCAGCTCACGATTCAGCTAATTCTACCCAGACCCGATGAAAAGAATTGGATCATAGGTGGAATAGAATAACCCGGTTGAAGCGTAAGGTCTCACATGAGTCCACCATAGCTGCATGAATGTAGTATGTGTTGTGACCGGACCTGATCAAACGAATCGGATCAGAGGTGGAGTATAATAACCCGGTTGAGGCGTAAGGTTTCATATGTGTCCACCATACCTGCATGAATGTAGTATGCATCGTGATTTGTGGGCTTCTAATTTAGATGGATTTGTCTAATATATATACATAGAAGCATGCAAAGAAAATCATTTGAACCCAGCTAGTATGGGTTATAATCTGATATTCACTTCACATATGATTAGTGAACAAGGAGAGTCCAAATAACCACCTTTGGATCTGTCATTTGGTTCAGGCAATGCATCATCACTCGCTTGACTAAGTGTATACATGAATCATGTTTGAGGTACTAAGTTTTCTAAAAGTAGAACAAGAAGACGCACATTCTTAGAATATTTATATTGGTTAAATATGGATATTGCATATTGGACAATTAATTTTCAAAAAAATTAAGAACCATTTTTCATTTAATGCACAAGAAAATGTAGATTGTTTATTAAAGTACGTTAAATATCAAGATAACGTGTCATGCTATGTTTGCTAGTCACTTAGGATGACACGCCACCAAAGTGTCGCATCCTCACAGACCTTTCTGTACATGGATACTTTGATACTCATATTCGTGTCGGAGGCAGTTTGGGTGAACAGGAAAATTGACCTTTCAGGTGATGTCCTTGTTGAGTTTATCCATAGAGCTTTTAATTTTAGTTGAAATTTTCGGCCGGTTGTTGTATTAAACAGAAATTTTGTGTAGAGCCGTGTCTGTATCCTATAATTTCGTTTTGGTGTCAAAGCAGGTCAACATAGAACACGGTTGGTCTTTAAAAGTGTTGCTTTCTCCACGCATCAACATGGATTTTTCAGATCATGTCTGTGTCAGACTCGTGTTGGATCTAAAAAGGTCACCCCACTTCGTTACTCACATTGCTTGGGATGAAAAAAGTTCATCATTTTTCCTCTTTCAGGAGGCAGTGTGTTACAACTTGGGTCCAGATCATCCCAGATTGGAACCAGATATGGATGGAAGCAGTTTGGATATCTTTTCTTTGATTATTAGAAGACAAAAAGTGGGTAGGATTTGGGTTGGCACAAGCTGTGATATTTCTGAAGATTGTGCTTGCTTATGTACCTGGATCCAACTTAATGGGTCCAGATATGTATGCATGTATGTGTGTGTATGTATCAATGTGAAAACTTCGCTTTGCTTGATATATGATCAACTCTCCACGGATTGGCGAGAGCGCTTAGCGCTCTTGCAGCTAGTGGGGAGTTCGACTCTCAGAAGGTGCATGTATGTGTTAGGCTTTGGCCTCCTCTTGTAACAGGAAAAAAGATCCTTAAACAATGCAGACATTTGAAGCCATCAATGGAGGCCCAGAACATGCTTCATGCTGATATAATGTTATATTTACAAGTACTTTATGTTTGAACAATGCGCCAAGCTGTTAATTTATTTCATAATGGGCCAACTTTGCACATATTGAACAGAGTTGGGACTCTTTTGAACTCATTTGTACTTGTATTCGAGCTTGTTTGAACTTGTGTATGTGTTCGTCTTAGTTAATGTTCAAAACAATATTTTAGCAATGGGTAGAGAAACCTGTAAATGATCTAACCATTGAAGAAGAAACAATATGTAGAAGGTTTGCAAGGGATTACAAGTTCACAATGAGATTGACAACTTGTCTTCTTTTACGTGCATCATGAATCGAGAATCGATGAATACACATTGTTTCGTGTTTATCTCAGTTCCGGCAACAAAATGTACCTGAAGAAGCTGGAACCGAACCAATCTATAAGCATCGGAATCTACTTATCAGCTGTAATGTCAGTGGGCTAGGTTTGACGTGAACATGAACTGTATCAAACCCATTAACTCATTAAGGTTATGTAAGATTGATGCCGAAAATTATCGGAGTTCTCCGAATCGTGTCGTGTCATGCCTAACTCAACCCGAGGGTTCCTGCAAGTGTTATTGAAATCTTATCACCATTTCTCACGATAACTGATAGAAAAAAGTAGATCCATTAGTTATCGAGGCAAAATCTACAAATAATAGTCACATGTTTATGAAAATTTTTATTGAATACATATCTAAGCTGTTAATATCCATAAGTTTCAATGTAAAACTCGTAAAAGGAAAATATTGTTTCATGTTTTATATTTATCTTTGTACTGATATAACAAAGCTAGATCTGGCCATATAATCACCTGAACCTATTCCTGGTCCGACCCGTTGTAAGCTAAAATATAGGCATGCTCCAAATGCACCCTTTAGCAAAAACTTGGCAAACTTTGATACAACCCAACTTTCTTCTGGATAAGGTGCTACCTCAGAAAGAGATCCGAATCCAATAGTTTTGCAAAAGAATTCGTTGAAACAAGTTCTGGTTCCGTCCTCTACTAAGTAGGTCCGATCCACCAAGCAAAACTCATCCATCACTGACGCATAATTTAATTATCACCTGCTTATGGTGAAAAAAGAAAGAAAAAAAGAACTCTTTTTGGGTACAATGGAGAAGCTGAAACCACATGCAAGGAAAAAACTTTAATAGGGATTCTGAAAAGATAAGGTAGAGGGCCGTCTGGACAACGAACCCTAACTGGTGATTTTGGTTTGGTTCTCTTTGTAGATTGACTTGGTGCAGCTTGTAAAAGAGTTTGATTGTATGAGTTGGGACATGGTTTGACCATTGAAACTATGAGAATCGAACAAACACACACATATATATAATGTCATTCGGTGTATAATCTTGTATAAATATTTTATATTTTAATTAACATAATAAATTATTGAGATTTGAATTAAAGTAATTATATTTTTGTACATATTGCATTTACTTTTTTCCTTTTATCACCTCAACAGTTCATTTTAAAGATCCAATAGTAAATATGTTTGTCCAATATTATGCACCAAAAGATATTATACATTTACAACAAAAGATATTATACATTTATAATTATCTCTTTCTTTCTCTTATATATATATATATATCTATATATATATATATATATATATATATATATATATATATATATATATATATATATATATATATATATATATAGTGATGTTTACAACTAGTTTGGAACTAGTGCTTGAAACCACAAACTAGAATCCCTGGTTTGGTTTGGTTCAGTTTTACGACTCATTAGTGACTCAAAGTGAAAATCAATTGATAAGTTTGATTTAAGGTTGCGCTTGGACCCAGACTGACGATGAACATCCCTAGTCGAGTGGATCTTCAATTGATAACCTATGATACGGTAAGGTCCATAATCCAAATCCAGAAACACAACCAGAAAACTGTTCCGGATCATGACCCTGAAAAGATCCGACCCGTTCAGCACTTGCATCTTTAGCTGTCCCTTGCTTTTGGTCCGGCGTCGTCCATTTCAGGGTTGCAGACGGCACGCGTTTCTTCTATGGAGTTTGCGGCAAAGGATCCAACCTATGCTTTCTAAATCCTTTCGTTTCTATGGAGTCCGTTGTACTCTTCGCGACAAGATCTCACCATTGTCTACCATTTTACAGATCAAATGTGCATCATACAAAGTGGAAATCGATTACCAACCACCAGAAAACGCAATACTTCTTCCATTTCTTGCCGGAAGATTCGGAGACTTCTTGAGGGAAAGGTGGGGCGTAATCCATCATCAGAATGTCTTCCCTCTCTCTGAAGCCTTGAAAGTTTGTGCTAAAATGGTGTTTCTTTCCGAAGGAAAGCAGTTGCATTGTCGTACAATTAAACTAGCGCCTCAGCCTCCTCTATCTCAACAAAACCAATTGATCTCTCTGTATATAAAGTCCTTCTGTTTTAGTGACGCGCACCAGGTGTTTGCTGAGATGCCCATGAGAAACGTTGTCTCGTGGAACATTATTATTACAGGTTTTGTCGGTTATAGGAGTAATGTAGTTCTGTTTGTTGATGGAAAGATGAACGGAGGTGGCATGTCTTTTGCCGAAAGGGGTGAGTGGTGGGCGCTGTTTTTTTTCCGTGAGATGGTGGTGGAAGAAATGGTTTATCCGAATCATGTAACTCTTGTTGGTGTTTTCGGGGCATGCACAAAACTTGGGGACGTTGAGACAGGGAAACAAATCCATTGTTATGTGGTAAAGTCTAACTTCGGATTTGATGCATTTGTGGGCAGTGTTCTTGTCGAAATGTATGGAAAATGCTCGTGCATTTGTGATGCAGGACTAGTTTTTGGAGAAATCAGGTCAAGGGATTTAGTTCTGTGGAATACGATGGTATCATGTTATGCTCAAAATGGAATGGCGAGAGACGCCCTTGGAACGTTTGGTTTGATGCGCATGGAGAGACAATATGGTGACGGTTTCACCTTTAGCAGTCTTCTGAATTGTTGCAGCACGTTGTCCTTACTACAACTTGGGAGACAGATTCATGCTTGCTGTCTTAAATTGTCTTTGAACTTAGATATGCTCGTGGGAAGTTCACTTCTTGATATGTACGCAAAAAATGGAATTCTGGTTGATGCTCGTAAAGCTTTTGATGGAATGAGTGTTCGCAATGTTGTATGTTGGACTACCATGATTGTGGGGTATGGTCGTAATGGTGAAGGGGTTGAAGCACTGAAAATTTTTATGGAAATGCACAGGGAGGGACTCAGACCAGATGAATTGACCATCGCTAGCATTTTGAGTTCAATTTCGAACCTGGCTGCATCAAATGAAGCCGCGCAAGTTCATGCTTTTGCTGTGAAATCTGGACTAGATGTGTTTTTATCTGTTGAAAATGCCCTTCTCATTGCTTATTCTAAGTGCGGTGGATTGAGAAATGCAGTTTTTGTATTCCATTCTATCGCTGACCCAGATATTGTGTCCTGGACGTCTATGATTTGCGCTTATTCTTTCCATGGCAGTGGGAAAGATGCGATTTTTCTTTTCAATAGAATGGTAGAGGAAGGTATAAAGCCCGATCGGATTGCATTTCTTGGAGTCCTTTCAGCTTGTAGCCATATTGGTCGCGTTGATGAAGGACTATATTACTTCGGATTGATGCAACAGAATTACCAGATTATCCCTGATTTGGAACATTATACTTGCCTTGTTGATCTTCTGGGAAGGGCAGGTCGGCTTGTTGAGGCATATCAAATTTTGGTGGAGATGCGGTTAGATTCTGATGTTAATGTATTGGGTGCATTGCTTAGTGCTTGCAGAGTTCACAAGAACATTGAATTAGGAAAATGGGCAGCAGAAAAGCTGTTCCAGTTAGAACCAGGAAGGCATGTTAACTATTCCCTTATGTCTAATATATATGCTACCTTTGGGAATTGGAACGAGGTTGCCAAAGTTAGAAAGTTAATGAGGAACTTGTGTGGAAAAAAGGTTCCTGGCTGTAGTTGGGGGGAGATTGATGGTAAGATACACACATTTATTTCCAATGACAAGTCTCATCCTCTGGCTGCAGAGCTTTATAGGACATTGGAGAACCTAGTTTCATTGATAAAAGAGGAACAATGTTTTCTTTCCATGAAGTCTGAAGTTATGGATGTTGATGAATCTTGGGAGTTTTAGTCCTCACTTACTCCACCCTCAGGTGGTCGACAATAGTATACTACTAGTCAGCTGCAGGTGTCCATGCTTTTGCCATTTCAAAAGAATACTGCCTGGAGGAGGCTAAAGTTTACAATAGATCACTTATTTTTTTGAAGTGAGAAACAGCAAAAGTTCTTATGCCTATCATCTACGATGAAAATTATGTGGATGAGCCTACTGGATGGAGTGCGTCAGGGACAACAGGCTTCAGCTAAGACGAGGTTAATGTGGATATGAATTATCAGGCGTACACCATATATGGCGGACTCCTGTACAGCCTTTAGCCTCACAGTCACATCAAGATATTCTGCCTGATTATTACCATGCCGTATAAAAGCGCAGTTGCCTGATTTCTGATTTCAATAGAATATGATTCACGGTAAGTTTTTTTTTTTGATAGACAGGGTAAGTTGCCACTAACACTATCTTATTTTATTTGAGCATGGGATAGACACTTGCGGACAGACTAAAATACTCCACTATATACAGTGAGATCAGATGAACCCATCGATTTGCATCCCTATGTCATCGTGTTAGAACTCAGATCTAAACTATTCCATTATTGCAGAGTCGCAGACTAAGACGGACCCATACATCTGCTCCATTTGGAGCAGAATGTGATCATGGAGTCATGCGGACCCTTTTTGCATGAATTTCAGTAGCGAAGCTACTTACGGTCAAGGTGAGGCTGCTGTCTCACCTGAAATCCATGAAATTGTGTACAGATGACTTGTATTTATTGAAAATTTTATAAACCATCTCACCTGAATTTCACTCGACTGAACTTTGGCTCACCCCCAAAATTGTCTAGGTCTTCTGCTGATGAATCCATCGAAGCCATGAGGCCTTACATGGTGCACAAAATGCATCTACATCAATATTCTCGGAATCAGATAGAATCAAATATGTGATTCAGGTGCAGCTTGATAGGTGCTGGTGAGGGAGCTGTCAGAGTTCTCTGATCCTTATTCAGAGAAGCTGAATTGGCCAGAAACGATGAATTCAAGCCTAATTGGATACTCAAATTTTTTAAGGTAAGGCTTAGTTTTTTTATATATTTTCAATCTTTTCCAGTTTCACATTGCCAATTCAGGCCTACTCAATTCAATTAGTCCATTCTCTTTCTTGAGAAATGGTTTGTTTCAGGATCCCGTTCAAAGAACTGATTAAAAAGCATCCGAGTTGTAGTTGACTGACTGCCTGGCAGATGACTTTTCACTGATTTCCTTCCCTTGAGTTTCTGGTAGATTTATTTGAGACTAGATTAGTTTCTGACTAGGGGTTCATATCCTTTTAGCATTGTTAATTGCAGAAGATAAATCTTGTCATTCATCCTCTTCTCCAATTCATTGGGTGTTATGAGCAGACTGATGTGTGCATACCATTTTAGGACTAATAAGTACTCATATGAAGCTGTATTGGTTCGGTCGTCTTCAAAGTCGCATGGCTAACTTCTTGGGAGTTCATTATTTTATCATGCAATGGAATGGCTAGATCCTTTAACTTTATAGAATGAACCATATTCGTTTTACCTCAAGTAATGGAAAGCTTGCACATCTTTACTCGATCCAACAGTTATGGAAGGTTTCGTGGTGATGAACCTTTCCCTTAGTAGATATGGACTTATACATGCAGAAGTATTGGAGCGTATACAGTTTTAGCTTGTCTTTTATTGTTTGCTTTGTTGGAGTACTTGTCTTTGTAATTATCATTCTGTATCATCCCATAGGATGCATGTTACTTAAATTTGAGTCTGTGGTGTGCCATGCCAAATGGTTGGTTGTCCTTGGGACATTCTTGTCAAGTTTGTGATTCGGCATAGACGTCTTTGTTATTCTTTCTTCTTTTTTGTTACAAGAGGAGGTCAAAGCATAACACACCCACACCCGCACATGCACCCTCTGAGAGTCAAACTCTCCACCAGCAGCAACGGTGCTAGAGCATCCTGCCATTGAGCTAACGCTCTGGGTTATTATTTCTTTCTTACTGCTAACTAGCTGCACGTGGTACCTTTTGTTAACTTTAAGAGAACCATAGAAAAGGATAAGAGGATGGGCCAGTTGCTTTGGTGTTCTTTAACCCAATTTGACCTTTTATGCAGTTCATAAAAACCCTGCTTGAGTTACGTTTCACCACGTTATTTTTGGCCTTCTTTTTTTCCTTCTGTAGTTCACTTATAATTTGCTTGTTAAGTAGCGGAAGTGACATATTATCTATCATAAAGGCTGCAAACAAGTATGGTATCATACCGTACTTTTGAAAATCACAAATTAAAATAAAGTTCCCAAAATTAGGAATGTCTGTCACAGTAATTTCCTATTCATATGCATTCAATAGGTCTGAATTCTTTTTAGTTGCTTCTCTAAGTGCATATTTATGCATATTCTACTGTTGAAGGGCTATAAATAATCAAATACTGAAACAGTGAAGCATTAGCTGGAGCACGATAGGACTGGCTCAACTTTGGTCATACGCTTATTGAATTTATCTGCTATTTATTGGCACTGCCTGGCAACTGTCTGTAAATTGTGTGATTAACTGTGCTATGACAAATTGATTTGGGGTGAGTGCCCATTGTGTTCTTATCAAAATTATGTTTTGACATTTTGTGGATAGGTTGGATTGACGGCATTGGGTGTGGTAGGCTGTGTTGCATTTAGTTGCAAACAGACTGCATGCTTCAGAAATATTGTCAAGCACATAAGAAGAGTTCTTGAGTTATAATATGCATGACAAGTGGTTTTGGGTGTAGTAGATTGTGGCATTTGGTAGGTTGTTGCATTTAGTTGATAAGAGGTGATACATGCATTAGAAACTAGGCAGCATACGGTGACACAAAAGTTATTTGGTATGGTTCCCTATATAGTTCTCCATGATGGTAAAATTGAAACATACTTGCAGCCATTATGCATGGAAGACTAGGCTTTTGTCCTCAAGAGTTTGCATAATTGCTTCGGAGATAACTTGTCTGTCCAACTGATGAACCATGTAGGAGAGTGCACCCAGAAAGTGTTATACCAAATGGCTTTCTAATGTCAGTTGCGTACAATTTTTACTGTATATGGACATATTCAAATGCATGGGTGCACGACTTCCGGACTTGTGGAGAATTTGTGCGCTTGCACGCATGCATACATACATACACGTATGTGCCTACTTGTGAGTTTTCATGGAGTTTTCTGATTAAAAAGTTGATTTTGATCATCTAATTCATTGCAGGTTCCCATTTCCATGAACTAGGAGCAACACGATTGACTTTGCCAACAGCATTGAGAAGTTATCTCCTAATTGTTCAATTATGAGAATTTAATTACAGGTATGTCTTTCTTTGATGGTTTTTGTTCCCTCTTGAAGTTGTCAAATCAATTATAACGCAATCTCCTTTTTGAAATTTTACCACAGCTTATCATGGGGAACATGATAACAACCAAAGTAACCATAATCAGGCATGTGTTAAGCCCAATCAGGTACCTTCATTTTCCCTGTGATTTTGATGTTCATTGCCGTTGATAGATCTGATACCATAAAACTTTGTGGAACATTGAGGTAAAGCACATTTCCCATGCATATAATCATAGAAATCTGAGCAATTTATGCGGATTAACTTTCAAGAATGAAATAGCACATGTTGAATAAATCCTTTATGGGCTTAAGCAGTAACATTATTGAATGAACTTATTATTGTCTTAAACACAATTGTTGCTTGACCATTTGCTTGTTTCAGACCTCCCTTAGGTCAAATTTATTTCATCAGACAAAGCTTCGTGAAAGTTTGCTTAGATATATAATGGAGACCATATTCTTTTTCTTTTCTTTCTAAAAACTCCAGAGACTATATATAATTCTTTCTTATGAGAAGACATTTTGTTGTAATCTCACGAGCTCTTTTGTTCCCATGGAGGGGCTTTTGTTGAGGAAAGCGTCTGGGGGGGCATGCATCTTTGCAGTTCATGCACACCACTGAGATAACCAATGAGAAAGCTTTTGTGGAGTTTGTGGAAACGTTTTCTGGGAGGACCTTTTTCCTTCATATGAGAACTGATCTCGGAATGCTGGCTGTCCTATGAGATAGTTAGAGGTTTTTCCATGAGAGCCTACTTCCTAACCAACTCGAGGAAAATGACATATCCTAAAGCTTTTGTTTTTCTAGTGGGACAGCTACTTTCTCTTCGTCGTTGAAATAAACACCTTCCTTCCGTCCATAGTAGTGGAGAACTCCATGTTTGTACCCTGTTTTGCATGGAGTTTTCCTCTCTTTCCCATCAAAATGCCATGCCTATTTTTTCATCAAAATGCATTTGCATGTTTTCAGATGCCAATGCATTTTGTGGAGAAAGGAAAAGAAATTCTGTGGGCATTAATCTTATAGGTGGATGAGACGTAAACTTTTTCTTTCATTATTATGAAGGTAAATTAAGTGTTGTTTTCATGAATGACAAGGAAATAGCTGCCACATCAGTATTTTCTGATCCCCGTTCGTTGAAACAAATGAGCAACAAGTTTCATAGACCAAGGATCTTAAATGCTAGACGAAGCCAAAAGTCGGCTCCAATGGCTAAGACTCGTCATGTTACGCACCCTGGAGGAGGCTGAAATCTTGATGTTTGATTCTTGGGTTTAACTAAAAGTTAGTGTTTGAGTGCCGTCATTGTCGTCCAAAAGAGTTGCCAATATGCAACTTGTGAGGAGATTGATGGGAAGTTCTGTTGATAAGACGGACATTGATGGGAATAACGCCATGCATGAGCTCACATCCCTATCTTTAAGTCTCTTTGGTGGGTTCAATGGGCTGCACTATTTACATATAGCATGCAATTTGATTAGTCAGTTTGCTAGGAGTTAGTATTAGAGTGCCAATGGACCAAAACGCGGCGTTGAACCCAATATTGCAGAATACTTTTTGGTGACATCACTTTTCATAGGATTTAACCCATTGTTCTCCCAAGTATTTAAATGGGTTGAGAGCTTTTTGTGGCGAGGGTGTAGACTTTCATTCCTACAAATGAATCATCTTTTCACGATGAGCTTTCATGCATAGTTTACTTTTATTAACGCCATACTATTGTATCAATATGTTTCTATATGCAATGAAACTAGTTTTTATAGACAAGTAGTTAATAATACAAAGTAAATGATTTAGTATCAACAAGACTGGTATTTAATCACGGAAACGTGAATTGATGAAAATTTCAGTGTATGATGAAGCTATTCAGTAACATAAAGGATGCATCTTACACTTGTTAATATCTTGCAGATCCATACCTTTGAGGAGAGCCTAACCAAGGCCCTTTTCCACTGAGCAATTTTTTTGACAGAAAGAAGAGATCAACTAGGCTCTGCTACTGAGCATTATTACTTATGTTGAACCCCAACCAGGGGTCTGCCGTAGGTACTCAACTTGAAACATGAACCGTTGGATCTACAATCACATGAACACCAAAGCCAATCGAGGGAAGATGATTTGCTTGGGGTGTCACTCAAGGGTCACTCTACAAACCCATTTACCAAGCAAGCTCTCCATTCATTTCATCTAGGCAGTGGACCTGTCAATAATTGAAGAAAACGGGACCCATGCGTCTGAAAAGCCTCCCGGTACAGTCATCCGCGTCGACCACGAGATCGGCTCGATATCACTAAAGAGGACCGGTAACCCCACCGAGGGAAAGTCGTAATGGTGGGTCCCTATCAGGCAGCGGCCCCCAGAGGTACATGTACGGGTAGTCTACGTGTCATACATAAGTCCACAAAGACAGCCTGGCGCGATCAGGTTCTATCAGTGCCAGCTGCCACTGCCTGACAACATTGCACGTGAAGCCTTTTATTTTAACATTTAATATCTTTTTATTACGTTTATTTTATTCGAAGAACGAGCGGAAGTTCTCCCTTCAAAATAAAGGAAATAAATAAAGAAACGAGAACAGAGAGCCTCTTCCTTGCGTTTGACTCTCTCAACAACCAGCACATGGGCAGGTCGTCCGCTCGACAATTTCTGCTCGCTCCCACAAACGCCATTCATAGTTGGAACCTTTAGTTGATGATTTGCTTAATCGCCCTAAACTTCATTGATAACGTGATTATCGGTTCAGAAAATACTGCAACTAAATCGTTTCTTAATCCACCGATTACATTATAAAAGCCAAATTGGTGTCATCTGGTCGGTGGGGCCCACATATCAACCTCCTGTTACTAAAAGAGTGCGTTGCGCCGTGGTTTTATACAAATGCAGATACCATCTTACAGGAGACCTTCGAACGGCCTTGACAACAGAGTATGCCACTCACTAATGAAGAACTTTTCATGAGAGGGAGCAACACCAAAACCTCAAGTAAATGAGTTAATATGCGCCTCCTACTACAAAAGACAAGTATCTTTCTTCTTTTAGTAATTTATAGCAGTAGGGGCAGACCTAGTCCATGGTATATACAAGAGAAAACATGGACCCTTTCCCACAAAGTAGAGTGCAAAGCGGCAAGAACATCAATTACATGCGGTTTTCAGTCTCTTGGCTGAATGAATAAATCCGACGATTGCTTGGAACTCATCCAATTGCTTCAAAACAAAGCAAAAAAAAAAGCAGCAGTCAGCATCGGCAGATTGATATTGATCTCATAAAAGAGCAACAACAACAACAACTAAGCCTTTTCCCATACTAGACGGGGTCGGCTACATGGATTCTTTGTTTTCACATAACCCTATCTTGTGCCATGTTAGCAGTTAGCTCCCAATAAGCTAGATCATTCTTTATTGTTTCTTTACAACACTTTTGTAGTCGTCCTCTACCTCTTTTAATACTTTCCAAAATTAGTTTTTCTAACCTTCTTAAAGGTTCTTCTTTTGATCTTCTTTCTATATGTCCAAACCATCTTAAACGATGTTCTCTCATTTTTATCCTCTATTGGTGACACTTCTAATTTGTTTCTAATAACCTCATTATGTATACGGTCTTTTCTTGTATGACCACTCATTCATCTCAACATCTTCATTTCTGTCACAAACATCTTTTGTACATGTAACTGCCCAACACTCAGAACCATAAAACATGGCAGGCCTAATTGCTGCTCTATAATATTTACCTTTTAACTTTAATAGTATCTTCTTATCACAAAAAATACCTTATGCTCCTCTCCATTTTAACCAACCAGCATTAATTCTATGTGTAACATCTCCATCAATTCTTCAATCACTGTGAAAAATTGACCCTAGGTATTTAAAACTTTTCTTTTGAGAAATGCATAGCATACCACCAAAATTAAAATGCAAACATACAGAGTGAATTTTTACTAACCCGTTAAGACCCGGTTTAAGAACAATTTAAATCTAGTTCACTAGGGGACAAAGACCTCCCAAAGCTAGATCTGGAATTAGACCCATGTGGACCCATCCCTGTTCCAATATATATTTTATTTATTTTTATATCTTTCTTTTGAAATAAAGCTTCCGTATTGTCAGGTCTGACGACAATAATATCGTGGAGGGTACATGCCAGTTGTGCATAAGCCACTCAAGACTACCCGTTGGTGCCAAAGGGACCTTCCTTCTCTAGGGCGCCATGCTTGGCAAATCATCAAAAGATCTTCATCCATGCTGGCAGCTAAAACCCCACAACTCCAATTCTGAGATGAGAAACATTTTCCCGCAAAGGCACTTTAAAAAGCTCTCTGAAAGGATCAAATGGAACCCATGTGTGAATCCAAATCCCACCATACTCATAAGTTCCACATTAGCAATGATGAATGGAATTCATTTTCCTCGTCAGAGATGCTCAAAATCGGTGTTCACGTCGATGAGCCATGAAGATAGAGATTGTGGTTTGGCTGGTCAGAAGGGGCCAACCCACGGTTTCTATTTCATACCTAATGACCTAAATGCCCATCACTTTCATGGTGCCAAGTTGACAACATGGATTGTGCACCGAATTTGAGGCAACTGTACTCGGACGGCAATTATTGAAGAAACTTGGAGACAAATATGCTTGACAGTTTCACCATTCCAATTAATGGAATTCACGATTCTATGCATACTCGTTGCTATAGATCGCACGCATACCTGTGACATGAAATGTCGTTGCACCGCATGAACCAGTTGCTCCTTGGAAGGATTGGGATTCATATCCACCTGAAATTACAAGTTAACTGAAGCTGTTGAGAGAGAGAGAGAGAGAGAGAGAGAGATGTTTGGTGTGGAAACAAAGCTAAACTCACCAGATTGAAATGCCTCCAGTATCTCCACAGTGCAGCTGTTTCCAATTTCGCCAGATTCACCTTCTAAGGAATCACAACAGCATAATAAACGTGTAAAAAAATCATAAATTAACCGCACCACCAACCAACTTCATAGCCGTTCTCTACACGGAAAGCAATACCTCCGTCTGTGCGTGAGTTTTTTTTTAAGGCAATGTGTGTGTGTCTGTGTGTGTGTGAGAGAGAGAGAGAGAGACCGTTGAAGGTTTATGTACTGTGGATTGCACTTCTCTGAAATGGTTTTTAGTTGTGGTTTTCGTTGAAGGAATCCAAGGCTTTGGATGCCGAACGCGGGGCTTCACTGGCTTGTGAAACTCTATGCTTGATCCTGCAAAAGCAATAACCAAATTAACTCTTCAAATGCAAACGGTCGCCAAAGGGAAGGAAAATTAGCAGCTTTAAATCTTAAAAATTTCAATCTCCAACAAGATTTGATGATCCTTAGACAGAACAGATGATCTGATGAACTAAGTCCTTACCAATATCAGAGCTGCTGCTGAAGGAATTATCACATTCATCCTCGTCTTCTTCGTTGCCTGTTGGCGCCTCAATTACACTCAAAGCATTCCTCTGCAGTTTCACTTCCACCCCATTTTTCAAAACCTGAAAACTCCATAAATAAAATTGTTTTAGAAAGGAACAGGAAAAAAGATGCAGGCATGAAAAGACTAAATTGGGAAGAAAGAAAAAGGAAAGGGAAGTTGTTTACCAGCCAATGCCAGCCACCAAGACCAACAGCCTTCTTTACAACACCTTGTAGCCCAACAAGCACGGACTTGGTTCTATTGTTTCCAGTCACAATTACTTTGGTGTGTCTTGGGAGTACGGAAAGCTCTTCGTCTCCACTTTCTTCGTGAGAAGGAGACAGATGCCGGGTTGAACACAACATAGGCTCCAGATTTGCCAAATTAGCCATTGCCGAGAGAGAGAGAGAGAGAGAGATCACCCGATTTTGTACCAAAAACAAGATGAAGACGGTATAATATCCACTTCCATGATTACGTCCAATATAAGCTTCGCTTCTCTCGATTTTAACTCAAAGTCATAGTTCAAGTGGAACACAGACAAGCATCATAAAGAAACCATGAGAGTCATCGCTCCAAGTCCAAGTGTGTTCCCTCTCAAACTTATTTCAATCAGCAGTCTTTTAAGACTCACACTCTGACTCCTGAAACAGAGGAAGACCAGTTGAAGCCAATGATATTAACCAATTAAAGTACTTAAATGTTTTCAAGAATAAATAAGCTGCACCTTATCCTAAGATTCCAAAATAACAACATGGACAACTAGGATTATCTACTCTTCCCCAACAAAATATCAAACAAACATCGGTATTCTTCTGATCACCAAATCACTTAGGGCATCAAATGCGGGGAAACCAAATATCAGGAAACAAATATGAACCGACTAGGAGACTTGATTGAAAAAAAACTTCCATCTTGTATTTCATTTAGCACTTGAAGCTTTCTCAAGAAATGCATGGCTGTAGCCACTTCATAGTAAATATACTTTTAAGTCAGACTTTGTTGATGATCCAGATTGATCGAATAGCATATGCATTTCAAGGAATAATTTCAAGATTCCTTTTTCTTTCAGAAATAGTATCGCAATTCTTGTTTCTCCCTTCAACTTCTAATCCATTGTTAATTTCAAGGTGCATGATCATTACACCCAAAAAATAACTTAAAAATCTCCAAACCTCCAAATCCCCACTTTGAACATTGAACTCAAATTGCTTGGTCAACACTTCACAATTAGTACATCAATAGTACTTGATTCTGGTAGCAACAGCACTCTAGCCTCGTACGTTATCTATGCATCTTACCGTCTCGATTTCTTTCTAGATTTTTGTCTTTGAGAAGAATCGTTTGGAAGAATTATGATCTCAAATAAGAAAAAGGAAAAAAAAGTCAAGAAATTCTGAGATGAAATTCTTTTTTGAAATGGCATAGGCATGTTCAAATTTGAATGCAACATATCGACTCCCAACGACTAAATAAAACAGACTGTCAAATCTTAACAGTGAAGCAATTAAACTTCAACTGCCTGTCATAACCTAGAAGAATCAGAAAAGGCCTTTGACTGAGAGATACCCTCGAGTATCAAACAATTTGCTTGTGGCTGCAAACTAACTCTAAGCAATCGTTTGAAGTCTATTGCTATGGAAATCTTTTACTGCAACCAGTCCCAACAATTTAAATAAAGGATGACCCTTAACGATCACTTGATCGTTCTAATTTCCAAGCAACCCCCGAGAGGCAGTGATGCTCAATATGTGGAAGTAAATTATAGTGCTTCACTTTACAGGATAAACGGAGAAACAGAACACTTGAATAAGGGAACCGCGTGCATGATATCTTAGGCCATTCAATTTGTGGAAAATGATTACAATCAAAACCAGGAAAGTTGCAAAACATACAATGCATGACTCTGAAGTATTGAAACACTGAAAAATAAAATAAATAAAAAAACATTTTGCATGTTAAAGCGAAAAAGGAACATTCCTAAAACAGAAAATTAACTCGCGGATCGCGAAAATGAAAGGATACGGCACAAACACCAGAAAACAAAACAATTAAATCTGAGAACAACATTTTGAGAAAATTCCGTATTTCATCCTCGGGAAAACATTCAAAACTCCAGAAGAAATCAGTTCTTGCAAAAAAATGAAGGAATTATACACCATTCGAACCGTAAAACTACGAATTCGGCTCGAGAAAAGGACCTAGACAAGAAACCCGCATCATTCTCACATGAAAATGAAGAAAATTCATTATACCTCCCCGCATTTCTCCGTTGGGAAACCTGTAGCCAATTCCAACAGTGAGAGCCAACTCTCTGAGCAAATCTTCGCCTCTAGGAGAAATGATCTCTCTTTAAGAGATTTAACCGTGAATTTGCGGCTCAGAAAATTTCCCGACCCTCTCAACACAGCCTTAATTAGGACTCCCTTAGGCGCTGGGGCACTCAACTAATAGAGAGAGAGAGAGCACTAAATGCTGTCCAACTACCATTGAAACGACTCCCTCCTCACTACGAAATCTCATTTATGCCCTGGCAATCACTGGATTACCGGATGAAACCGGTTACCCCGGCCCCGCCAAAGCTTCTCGGTTTCCACAAAACACATGTACCAGCTTCTTGTTCATCCGGCCGTTACATTTATGCCCTTGCTTTCTGAGCTTATTCCAGATGTCTCTCACCTTCACTGCAGAGGAGGCAGTTAGACCGAATTAGACCGCCGGAAAAGACATAATGACCTTGTTCCCTGTTCTTTCGGGTTGGATCCAGTTTTAGCTTGGCCGTCCAAGCATACCTACACATGTTTAGTCGCCGAAATAGGATCTTTTTGGTATCTTGATTTGTGTTTTGAATCTAAACTAGAAGCAAAGTCTGATTGATACTGATAACAAAAACGAAAGAAGAACGTTTAAGTTAATTTGAAAAAGACAACCAAATTAGTTTCGATAAGAAAGTATGAGAAATAAAATAATGAAAATATTAAAGAGAAAGTGAAAAATCACAAAATTATAGAAAAAATAATTAAATGATCTATTTCTTATTGAGTTAACTTTTAGCATGACACTAGATCGAGCTCTACGAAAACAAAAGATCCATGTAGTCGATCTCAATCTAATATAGAAAAAGCTTAGTTATTATTGTTGTTGTTTCTATGTTGACCTCTTTGATCTACCTCCCAATAAGAATTTTGCTAATTATACCAAAAACTATAATAAAGTCTTTTCTCATTCATTATTATGACGATCAATTCTGTGTCATATTAGTGTTTACTTTAGAAAAGCAAGATCATGCTTTATTTTCTCTTCGACACAGTATTCATCTCTTTCATTTGAAATGCGTCATCTTATCCTCACACCTCTTAAAATATAAGATCATGTTTTATTTTCTCTTCGACACAGCATTCATCTCTTTCATTTGAAATGCGTCATCTTACATTCACACCTGTTAAAATATTCAAACTAACCTCAAATCCGCATCATTTTATCTTTCATTTATGTAGAATATCTTCGATTGTAGATTTTAATATTAGAAAGATCGAGTTGCGGCAACTTAAAAAAATAGGAAAACATGTATGTGTTCAGTTCCAATACAAAAACTCAACTTGAAATCTATTTTGCAAGGTCCAGATCCAAGGGACAATGACCTACCACATCAATATGTTTCCGGGTTTGGGACCAACCTTGCTTTGTGGTCCCTTTTTCTTGCATTATAAAAAAAAAATAGGCAAAGTTTCTTCTTGTAGAGAAATCAAACTATGAAATCAATCATATCTTCCAAACTCAAGAATCATAGTGTTAGGGAAGGATTTGGATCATAATTCTATATGGCCCCAATCCTTGGAAAGCCTCAATCGGCATAGTGCAAGGTTCGATTGTGAGCTATATGATAATGGGTCTGCAGAACCTCACAAATAAGTTTATTTGGGTCTCCAAACATATGGTGTCACTAGGGTAGGTAAGTGAACTGATCGGCTCGAATCGGCTCGTTCCGACCTTGTTCATGACTTCAAGTGACCTGAACATTAACAGTGCTTGTTTGGCTCGCCTAGGCTCATGTCGCTCGTAAAAAGAAGACGAGTTGTACATGTATTTAGGTCTAATTGTGGACTCAAAATCGTATAAACCTTCTCTACACTGCTTGGTTATTTAATTGTTATGGTAGATCATTTTAGGGTAAAACATACATGCTCTTTTTCACAAACATAATAATATGAACCTTATTGAAATATTATGGTGTTGCATTTCACTTATGGCCCCAAAGTCATTATGAAGTAGTAATTAGGATTAAACATGTCGATTCTTTACCAGAGAATTAGTGATACACTCTCGGAACGTGGCCGTTTCATCTAAAGCAGGACTGTTAGTTCCAAACCCCCGGTTCCAGTTCTACCAAAACCTGAAATGGGAACCGAATAAGTCCTCTCCAATTCCAATTTCAATTTCGCCTGTTCTGGTTCTACTTCCTGTTTTATTCCAGAAAACGGCTCAATAAATGAGGGAGTTGGAATCAAAGTATGGCTCAGAACTGCGGGTTCCAGACTGGTTTAAGTTCCTTGAAAGGTGAAACCATAACCGAAATGGGGGTCTTCAGTTTGGTTCTGGTTTCTGGTTCCAGTTGGTTTTGGAGGTGGGTTGGGTTTGAGGCACCGGGCTGGGTCCAAACCAGCCACTATCTAAAACGAATGGTAGAAAATAAGTGTCAATTGATAAGGTTTGACCCAAACCCCACCAAGTTCAAACTCAGTAAGAAAAGAAGAGATCCGTTTGTTATATCGATCAAATACCTAAGATCCAACTAATATGTTATATGGCGAATTCGATTTTATAACAAAGCAATCAGGTTCGGATTTTGGTTAAAATGGATCAGTTCATTCACTTATTCACTTTATGCTTGTAATTTTCAAATGTGAAGGACATTATTGAAATCGGACCGATGGATCTCCTGACATCAAGGTCTTGATTAATCTTTCTTTACCGATCTTAACTTCTAAAATTACTTACCAAAAGATACACAAAGAGCAATAGCTCATCTGGTTAGTGGTGCACTCACAAGTTGGAGGTCATGAGTTCAATACCATCATCCCAAAATACATGATTGACAACAAAGATATCCCAAAACCTTTGAGTAAGATGTATCTTTACAGGCTATGAAAATACTCTCAAATTGACTGCAATAAGTTTGATGATAGTTCACCAAAGATTAATAAGATATTTATTTAAAATTCTTCTCCTATGGTTGGTTAGATGATCTCTATACAAAGAAATTATGTTTTGATCTTGTTTATTGAGTAAATACGAATCTAAAGGCGAAATATTTTCCGCAAACAAACTATGGGTAGTGGGTAAGGCGAGCTGGGAAATCATGATTTGTATCAAAATCATGTTCATGCTATCTTAGCATTGACATGTCCCGGAGGTGAGATAAATAAGCTGTGTCTTGGTGCTAGATCATGATCTTCCAGATCACTTGATGTGTGGCTCAAGCTAGGATTTTCATGAGATATCCTAATAAAAGAAACCCTTTCCAAGTTGATGTATGTCAGTCCAATGATCTTTTTTCCGTGTGTATAATAGGGAGGCCAAAACCAGATGCAAGCCCTGGGTATTGAACTCGTGACGCTGAACTTGTGAGACAATGCACATTTGACCCAAATCCAAATATGTTTGAAATAAAAAATTTTAGTACACTCATGTCACCAAAAATTCAATATGCAAGTCAGGTGAGCGATTGCTCATTGTGCATGTCAATCAAATGGTTTTGAAGCTATGTTTGGGATCTCCATTTCTGAGTGTAGGCAGGGATACTAAAACGAGAGCGAGCTTCCAAGTTGTTGTGGCCTTTAAACACCTCTAATTTGCTAATCGTGTTATTATGTTTGCAAATCTGCGTTTTACCAGCAGATGTCATCATCTAAAAGAGTTGGGATCTTCAGTTAATGGCTATTCTCAAAGAACAAAGCATGATATTGTGCTTTCCTAAAAGGAGCCTTAGAACACTTTTACTGAGCATGATGATTATGATAGAAGTGTTTATATAGTGAGCCTGATTTTACAATTTGAATGATAGAGATGTTCAAGCATTTTTATGTACCTAAAGATGTTATACATTGTCATTTAGTATTATCTATCTATCTATATAAATGTATATGCATACAGAAGATCCTCCCAAATTATGGCCATCCTATTAAGATGATACAACAGTTTGTCATTCGGGAAGAAAAAGCAAAAAATATTATTGTACTTGGTTATAAGTACATCTTTTTTTATATGAATATAGATAGATAGATGGATGCCCCCTTTTACATTTTATAAATTTTCAAATATATTTTAAATTTTTAAATGACACTTGTGCCTTAAAAGAGCAATGTGTAGACAATCCAAACTGATTGAGCACAATGCTTAATTCTTCATTTTGCATTTTATGGTTTCAACCCAAACCATCAGCTGCCATCCTGTCACTTTTCTTACAATCCAACGGCCAAAACCACAATTGTCATCACAAAAACTACCTAAAAGGCCTAAATATTTAAGTATATAAGTGGTCAAGAACATCTATACTATTGATATTAAAGATCGAATAGTGAAGATGTTTAAGCATTTTTATGCACATAAGAACATTATGTATTTAGTACTACCCATATATATATATGTGTGGGTGTGTGTGATGTGTGTATCAATAGGTATAAAAGTAGTATGTATATGGTTACTTTAGCACTACCTATATATAGATATATATACGTGTGTGTATCAATAGGTATAAAAGTAGTATGTATATGGTTACTTTAGCACTACGTATATATATATATATATACATATATACGTGTGTGTATCAATAGGTATAAAACTACGTATGTGTATGGTTACATGCAGTACAACATAATACAAAATGATAAAAAGGCATGGGATGGATGGCGAGGGTTCCTTACACTGGAAGTGGCGCTTGTTCCCATATCCCATAGTGACCTTGTGGCACAATACTACACATTGTCAAGTAACGAGCTTTTTCTGTGATCAAGCATACGTACATGAGCGTACTCCTTTTTCACATGCATGCGTGTTTAGAGTCATTGTACTGGTGTCCCGTCCTTGTGTCAGAGCCTTTTATATATTGAGTCAGGTTTGAATCAGACTTAAGTTAGTATCCCATTAGTGTGATGTGCAGGTGAGATTATGTATCGATGCGTTGATATCTTAAGGCTATAGATCAGAGATGAGGGCTTGGGAAGACAATTCATCGATGCAATCATACCGATTGAATTGCATTGTTTTACTCAAGGAAGACAATTCAACAAAGAATGTAATTCAATTTGTGTGTTTTAAATTGGATATCATTTTTCTGTCCAAAAGGATCGTTATGCTTCATTTTGAACTGTTGATTTTCTCTTTCTTTCTTGGTCTATACCCTCCTGGTGGCTCCGCAAGGACACCGATTAATCCGGCTCGAACCCGGTCGGCTCACTGTGCGGGTAAAGCTCTCCTTAGCACTGTTTTTTTTTCATTCACAATACTAGAACTTGAGAACTGACTTAAACGAAAGAGTGCACAACTAGTTCAAGCAACCAAGAGCTGGTAGGACATTATCAAATATAACAAGTTTAGTTGAACATTATCAAATATATATTACAATTCACATACGATTGAATGTGGTGGTGTTTTACTGAAGAATAGAACAAGAAACATATATTTCGAAGTGAACATTTTTCAAATTGGTCTTTACTTTTTCCCCTGTAACCTTTTCAAAAACATATATTTCGAAAATACTTTTACCTTTTTGGAGCATTTTTTAGTTATTTTAATTAATTTAACTCACCTAATACTGACTATAAATAGACTGATGCTACATAAAGCCCCTGTATGTGAGTAATGCCAGCGTGCAGAGGGTAACTTGAACCTTCCATTAGAGCACTTCTGACGTCCCAAACGATTCTTTTTAGTAAGCAAGGTGGAGCTAGGCACATCCCCACCAAATGCACACCCTTGGTGTCATACTATGCCATGTAGTGCGGAACCTTCCACACCACTTGATCCAGCCCCCACATATATATATATATAATCATGTTTATTATTGATGTTGTCTATTTATATCCGATTATTATTTTTTAAGGATAAGTAAATATTAATAGCCTTCATGCTTTGTCAAAATCCTTTAAAAAATATTAAATTATACTCATCCTACTAAAAACAATAGGTCAACATGAGTGAGCATGTCAAATGTGGATAGGATTGAGTTTTGTTATATATATATATATATATATATATATATATAATCCCGTTCATCATTGACACAAGTCACCTTATGTTTGATAATTGTTTTCCAAGGTTATGTAATAATATTAATATCCTTTGTGGTTTGTCAAAATCTTTTAAAAAATATTAAATTATACTCATGTTATCTAAAAACAATAGGTGAACATGAGTGAGCATGTCAGACATGAGTAGGATCTAGTTATATATAATGTTTTTATGATGACATACTCTCAAATTAATCAAAAAATAAGAATGATTAAGGTTAAATCACTTTTTAGGATAAAGATAATATTTTGGTACTTGTATATGCTTTCCGACTATTTGAGAGGATGTCATGTGAGAGAATCCTAACATTCTCATAGCATATGGACACGAGCCATTACATTACTACAATTAATCACGAAAAATGGATTAAAACAAACAGGATATGGATTCGAATGAGACTTTACAATATCATTTGAGATCTTCCTTCCAATCCGATTACTTCAGAAGATGATTACATCGTGTTCAATCTGACACGAAGTTGTTTCAAACCCAACTCATCTAGATTTGGCGCATGCCCGATGACCTAAAACCGTCATTCCTGTATTGAGGAGGGGCGAAAACGTCCAGAAGAAATATTAGGGACATGAGGAGTAATATCCGCTTCTTTTTACACCCTCGAGTGGAACGCGTTTGAACTGAGGCGCGTACCCGACGGGTAACGGGCTACAGCAGGTGAGGGGGTTTCAAGCGGGGCCCACGGCTTCCAAGGTATCCGAGGAAGAGAGGGTTTCCGTCCACCGGCACGTGGCGGTGGGCCGGGTTGCCCGTCCTTACCCTAAAACCCTAATTTTTGTTCCTCCGTCTAGATCTTTTCCCCGCCAGCTTTTCGCGCTATAGGCCGTTTTGGAATCCGCCTTTCGAGTCCGGATGCCAGCTGGGTCGCATTAACACTTCCCTTACTTCGAATTCGGCATTTTAAAACGGGCCACGTAGAAGCATTTACATCTTCTTTATTCTTGCTGGCCCCTCGAACTTTCTAATTATTGAAAATGAAAGAATATTTAATATAAAAGAGTTGAATTGATCTAATTTTATTTAATTTTAAAATAAGGACAAAATTACTTTATTTATTTTTTAAATTATAAAGACATAAATTATAATAATTTAAAAAAAAAATAAAACTTGATATATTTAGAAACATAAAAATCATATTTAGACCCAACTCTAAACACTTAAATGTGCAAATAAATTAAAAATTGTTCACCAGTACACGAAATGTGATTGACTTATTCATTTGCTGTTATTTAAATATAAAAAAACATGATGCGAATCGAGGCAAGAATCCGGACACGTGAAGCAATGTGGGAGAAGTTTATAGTGGCGGCTTATCCGAGAGTAGGAGGTTTAGGAATTACCGCAACTGAGATTTGAAAACATATTCTGATTTATACACTCCATCTCCAGACAAGAAAAACAGTAGACGCCTAGGCCACAGGGGGATTCTCCTCTGAAATTGCCATCACAATTTACTTGACTAATGGTACCTACAACAAAAATATCTTTTAGTGGCAATTATTTAGTGATGGACACATATATTACCGGTAAAACATTATCTAAATTGAATTTTCTATGGCAGATAAACATTGGCCACTAATATTTTTATCTTTACATTAATAAATAAAATAAATTGTCTCTTAAAATATAGAACATGGTCTCAGGATCACTTTTTCGATGACTTCCATTTTTTTCTTTTATCAAAAATATTTTTACTTCCTTCACTTGGAAATCAGTAAGACCTATCAGAAACTTTAACCCTTTGTTTGTTTGAAGAGAAAACTTTGACCTCTTTGTTTGGTTAGGCAATATAAAATTGTTTTATAAAGAAAACGGTATGGTTATAAAACGAAGTGTTAATATGCTCCATTTTCTCGCTTAAGCTAACAACGCAGAGAAAATAGAGAAGATAGAAAAAATTATTGTGGGACCTACGTGCAAAAATTTTCTCCCTTCTTATGCGCGAGAAAATAGGAGAGATTATGTGAATTGTGATGGCGTTAAATTACCCTGACACCCCCACATATCAAAGATATGCCATTGATTTTCTTCATTCCCGTGAGTTCACATACGAAGTAGTCTAGCCTAAGACGCCCCTCCCCTTTGTTCCACGCATCCTGGCCGCGTGAGACATCGTTGCGCTCTCTCCTCGGCATCGCCGGCGCCCGAGCCCGCCATCACGCTCTCTCCTCCAAATTTCTCCGCGCCTGGGCCGCTCGTCTCTCCACCCAACTAGCCGTGCTAAGATCCGTCCTCCGTGGTTCGTGCTCCGATCATATCCACCTAGTCGGCGTCAAATCCACACCGTCGCTCGCCTCTAGTCGTGCGATGCCGAGGCTCTGATCTCCTCCGCCGCGGCATCCTTGTTCGTCGTTGCTCGTCAGATCCAACCGCGAGCCTCGTGACCGCCGCCGTTTAGTCAAGGCGATGCCGGTGGCCGCTGCGGTTCTCCGGCCGCGTATCCTTGCTCGTCATCGTTCGCCGTGATCCAACCGCCAGAGCCTGATCCACACTTCCGCCATCTAAATGGCAGCTCTACCGCTGCTCTCCTCGCGCTTCTCAGCCACCAATTTTAACTTTCTAAGTAAGAAAATTTCATTGTTCTTCGGGCTTCACTTCATTTCAAGGTTTATTTTCACTACTCAATTTCACCAATTTTTGCCTTGGGAGATATGTATTTAATCTTAACAATTCTATAAACATACCCTCGCCTCTTTAATTTTACAAGAATTATGGCAGACCGCTCAGAAGTGTTAGCCATTAGTGACCGAGGTTCCAAAAGCAAGGTGTATGGATTTGTATGGAAGGCTACAAAACTGATACCTCGCTGATCTTGTAAAATAAGAAAGCAATTCACCAGGTGCTCACCCGCCCCGGAGCATCGAAGTTCCTCTTTTCAATACGGAAATGAATGAGCCGTGTTGTTGCATTTCTCGGTGGCACCGGCATCAGTTTGTTATAAAACATTCAATCTTTTGCTCATTATTCTCTCTTTTGTTGAATGGTGCCGTTGTAGTATTTCTCGTAAGTAATCGCCAGTGTGTTTGCGAGCTATAAACATTCATCTTTTTCCATTATTCTCTTTGTTGATTTAGGCCTTTTTTAATATCAGAATGCGCTTCATGGTAATAATCGTAGAGTATGTTTGGTTTGTCGGAAGCGTGTGCTACATTTATTTATATTACCTCAAAAGCACTAAGGATAAGCTACGTGAAAGTTAACTTCTTCCTGGGAAATATACGCATTCTGCTCCACCCAAGGACACCACGCCAAAGATAGCATAGAAATCTCATATCAAGCGATAACACCTACCAAAGCCTCCTCTCGAACTTGATCAAAGGAAACGCAATTCAAGTTCTGGTGGGAATACCCAATTTTACCGAGAGTTCAAACTGCCTAATTCCAACGTAACTCAGCTATTGGGCAATAAAAATCATCGCACACAATCAAGCTTTCAAGTCGCAGGTACACATGGTACACACATAGTCACGAAACAAACCGGCAGGGTCTGCCAATTATGGTATTCCCTTTGGAGTATCACTGCCCCAATGATAAACGGGCCAACTTGCCTCGCTCATGATAATACTTCGGGGAGCGACAAGGTGGCAATCCAAAAGCATCTTCGAGTATCACTGCCCCAATGATAAACGGGCCAACTTGTCACCATGATAATACTTGGGAGGATGCAGGCAATCCAAAAGACCTTCTTGATTTCCACCAGGACAAGGTTACTGCCAAAGGAGGGGGTATTGATTGATAGCCCCTAGCTCATGTGTGTATGCGAGAAGGTCTAGGAGAGACAAGGTTGGACCGTTAGTGAATGGGCCAGGGAATAGGATTGGTGAAAGCTCCATGAGAGTATAGAAATAAGGAAGTTGGGAAGTGGAAAAGAGAGTAATGAGTGTATAAGGCATCCAATCATTTCGAAAGTAAGGAGTCAGCCTGGGGTCAGAGGTTAGCATATCCTTAAAGACTGGTGAGGGTGTTCTCGCTGGCTCTTATTTTTCTATTTTTTCGCTTTAACTCAAGGGGGATTTTTCCTTTATTATAAGGGAGCTAGGAATATTCTATTGTTTTTTTCTCAAGCATTACAAGTTCCGTCACTACCTCATGGTCTAGATTATGATTATACTCTATAGGTGATGCCTTCAATTATGGTTGCAAATCAGACCGAGAAGAGTACTATACTGTCAAGGTCTCAAGGCTTTTCTCTAACTAGAGTGTTGGCAAGGGGTCACACCATGAGGACTTCCACAGTGTGCCAAAAATTTAGTAAGTTATAATTTTGCAGTAGTATACATGACATTTGCTTTTACTTGGTCTCCTGTGACTTCACCGAAAACTTTGCATCGTGTTTTTTCTCGCTGCTTAGTAACTAGCCTTACGTTATAATTTGCTATGCATGACATTTGCTTTTACTTGCTTGACTTCATCAAAAATTCCCGTGCCTCGTGTTTCTACTCTGCTTTTAGGGTAACTAGCCACAAGTTATAATTTGCTATATATGTGACATTTGGTTTTATTTCTGTGACTTAACCGAAAAACTCTATCGTTCCTTTTCTCGCTTAGTAATTAACAATGATAAATCTTTCCCGATCTTTCGCAAGTTTATCATTTTGAAATCTTTCTGTCAATAAAATTGATTAGTGAATGACTGACGCATCTGAATATACTATGCCTATAATGGACTGATCTCTCTCTCTCGCTTGATTTATAAGTGACGATGGACCTTTTAACTTTCGTAACTCTCTCTCTCGCTGATTTATAAGTGACGTGATGACCTTTTAACTCAGAATCGTGGTCCCTCTTTTCATTGTTGTTCTTTAAAGAAGTACCAATAGTTCATGCGATCGCCCAAGTTAAACTCTTTGATGATACCACGCAGCAATGGTTTCTAAAAGTAGAATTTTGAATTTCTTGATATCACAGCGTTGTTTCTGTTGTTCTTCTTACAACTTCGCGGTATCACATGGTGATACTGAAAGCTGATTTATCCACCAAGTTCTCTTGAATAAAGTGACTAATCAGTAAACAATTGAAAAGAGGCTCTTTGATATTTCTTACATTTGTAATCTTACTTTTTTTTTTCTCCATGTTATTGGCTTTCCTCCCTTACTCCATCATCCAATCTCTCATTTAGGAAGCATTAGGCAATCCAGTCTTTTCGAATCATAATGGTAATACAAATGTCTTGGAGCATGGCACCATTGATTTGCACGTCATTTTTTGGAATGGAAGAATTGATAGAGATGTTACGCATAGAATTAATGGTGGTTGATTAAAATAGAGAGGAGCATCAAGTATTCTTTGTGATAAGAAGATACAGTTAAAAGGAAAATATTATAGAGCAGCAATTAAACCTGCCATGTTTTATGGTTGTGAGTATTGGGCAGTTAATCATCAACATGTACAAAAGATGTATGTGAAAGAAATGAAGATGTTGAGATGGATGAGTGGTCATATAAAAAAAAGACTGTATACATAATGAGATTAGAAATGAATTATGTGTGGCACCAATAGAGGATAAAATGAGAGAATATCGTTTAAGGTGGTTTGGACATATAGAAAGAAGATCAAAAGAAACCTCTAAGAAGGTATGAAAAACTAGATTTTGAAAGTATTAAAAGAGGTAGAGGACGACCACAAAAGTGTTGAAAAGAAATAATAAAGAATGGTCTAGCTTATTGTGAGTTAACTGCTAACATGGCATATGATACGGCTATGTGGAAACAAAGAATCCATGTAGCTGACCCCGTCTAGTATGGGAAAAGGATTAGTTGTTGTTGTTGTTAATCATTGAATATCAATGTCCCAGTCCTCTACCTTTCTTGAGTATGTTCAGGGTGAATATCAATGTCCTGCCCATCAAAAGGTTGGGCAGCCACATGAAAATTGGAACAAGGCAATTAAATGCAAATTAACGTTAAGTTAGGTAGAGGACTGGGATTAATGACCTCTACCTTTTTATATTTGAAAGCATTATCGCATTTACACAAGTTTTCCCTAACCGCATGTTGACAAAAAAGAAAATAATGACCTCAATTTACGAAATCAAGTTGTTCAAGGAAAACAACTAAGAAATATCTTGCCTTGGTTGATTACTTTTACATTATTAACAAAGGGAAGCGCATCCTCATGAAGAAAGGTGTAGAAAATCCTTAAAATCACTTAGAAACATCACATATCGACATCTTAAATAAAGGGTACATAACATCTTGATCTTGTTAGAAACAACATAATGGAAAAACAACGTCCTGAAATACATGGAAAGATTATAGGAGTTTTACATCAACTAAGTGGCATGAGTCACAGCAGGGAATAACAAACATGAGCGTGTCTTTAAAAGTGACAGAAATCTCCTTGTAGGCGTTACTCAAAAGTCTACCTTTTAAGATGAGGGTCTTGAGTTTTTTAATACAATGGCAGCCATCCCCTAGCTTTCCCATGAAAAATGAAAGAGAACACATTTAGGCTGCTATCCTGCCAAGAGAGCTGTCTCCTTGGCAGTTGACATTCAAGACCAAAGAGTGGATTCAGAAAGTTGATCAAAGAGGAACATGTTGGGCATTGAACGCTGCTGCATAGAATAGTCAATTGAAGAGGGCCAGTCTAGTTAGCTAAGTTATCCCAGTTAACGAGTGAGTACTGCATCAAATCTTAGCAGCTAGGAAGGGAAGAAGAAGAAGAAATAAGCTAGGAAGGAGAAATGCGATTTCTATTCGAGGGTCTGTAGCAAGTAGATTGGTGTTATATCAGTGCTCATAATGTCAAGGATTTGAACTTTATCTCTTAATTTCAAAAGAATCTCCAATCTTTGTGAGTCTGGTGACACCGTTAGATAAGTTGGCTCATGTCTTTATCTATCTCATGACAGTCAAATTCTGAAAAAGCATTAGTTAGACCAAACCTGATTACACACTGCACAATTATCGCTCCTTTCCATCCATTCCAGGATGCATGAAAGATGAAAGTGGTGTCCACAGTTGGTTATTATCTTGGGGTTCTCCTTGTCGTACTCTGCATAATGGCACACAGTTGTCCTCAATAAGTATCCGGGCATTTGCAATTACAAAAGTGACAACAAGATATTTATCTCCCTTTTCCCGATTTTAACTTATTACATAATCGTGTTCATGTTTATGTTTAATAAACATCAATTTCCACATTATCAGTAAGTATAATATCATCAGAAAAGTCCTCTCGTATAGTTTTTAGAATGCCAATACCACTGAAACTGGTAACAGTGACCCAGTGCATACATGTCAATGAGCAAGAGAATGACAGAAGTTATGAATACCCACAAAATAAAATAACATGGAAGCTGGATTTAGTAAAAAGAATGTTTTCCAACCAATATTTACCAAGAATCAGCGAAATGAAGATGAAATAATCAATGTTGTTACGATTGGGTACTTTTCAGTTTGAAGAACTATAGAATGACGTAATAGAAAATGCATGCTCAAGATGGATTCAACAGTACCTTCAAGGCAAGTAGGGCAAACATCCTCTTCATCCTTAAACAATGAATCAGGTTCGTCCAACTTGGACTTCTTTTCTTCACAACATTTTGGAGACTCGGCGAGAGACTCACCAAGGGTCTTTACTTCTGATCCTCTGAAATCATCACATGACCTACCAATGGCACCTCCCACTGGCTGTGAATCTAAAAGACTATTTGATGTGCGTCCTAATGGTACACTTGGTGGCCGAGGTGCTTGAAGTATTTCAGTGTCAGATGTTTCCAAATTCGAATCAACCAACACATCAGTAGACACCGCAGAGAATCTGCGCTGAACAGAAAATGGATCCGGCTCTGCAGGAGCCCATGGGAACTGCACAAAGATGTAAAAACTTCAAATGAGCCTCAACTGAGAAAAGCCACCATGTAGACACATTTAACTTCTCATACAATGCCAAATACAATATGAATTCACAAGATTATGGTTAATATAAAATAGACACTTTCCAAGTGCATTGCCGAAACGTGCTTTCTTACATGCAGGGACACTAATTATACTTCAAAAACATTTGGCTTGTAAGATGCTATTGGAAAGTCGGACACACAGGAGGATAGCCTATTCTTGCAGAATAAGTGGATCATGCCATTAAGCTGGAAGATATTAGACATTTAGAATCGCTTATAATAGAAAGTTTCCTACCACAATGGGAGGATGAAAAAGCTGATTAAAAACAAAGAATCGTTCAGGAGTAAGATCATAAGACTGAAAAAGAAAAGAAAAAAGCAGAAAGAAATGTGACAACTCATGCAAGCAAGCAATATGGAAATTAGTGACAGTCCAGAACCAGCTTAGAAGTTCCAGAATTCAAACTAACATGTATTCACCAAATCTAGTCAAACAGCTTTGAAAAATTTAGAATAAAACAACTAGCAACAGAGAAAAATCAAGAAGATGCTCTTTTTCCCAGTTTTGAAAATTTGAAGCAAGATACGTTTCACAAAAGAACAGTAAGAAAGAGGGCAAAAGAGAAGCCAAGAGATAAAAGTATGGTATGGCAAGGCCGTGCTGACACAAAAGTGGCTATGCTGGTAGGCACAGAGAAAGCAATCTAAAATGTCTGCTACCTAGCAACACAACAAGAGAAACAATTTAAAGAAACAAAAACTCATCACCAGCATATATAAGTTGCAAAATTTACACCGAGAATGTCCATGTATAACCCAAGCTAGGACAGATGCATATGATACAATAGGAATACCATGGCAATACTTAATGCGGGAAAAGAAGGCAGAAACTACGCACATGCTGGTATCCAAGTTCTCCTCTGTTCAAATCAGCTCTTCTAGAAGAGCAACAGCAACCACCCATATTGACGGATTTGAAATGAACTAATTGCTCACCTGATCAAACAGTTTGTGACCTATCCGATAAGAGAAACAAAAAAAGATACTCCAGTCAAAGACAGTCATTTGGTTCTTCTCATGTCGGCTATGCTTATTGAAAGTTCTATCTTTAGAAAGTATGGGTATAAGTACATACAAACAACAACAACAAAAAGCCTTTTCCCATACTAGATGGGGGTATAAGTATATATATATATATATATATATATATATATATACATATATATAAACAAATGATAGGGCACTACCAAAGAACCTTAAACCGTATGGACACCATTGAAAAGATTCCTGGTTCAGATGAAGCCTTGCTTTGTTACCACAATAAATTGATGGTATAAAACAAAAGAGAGTGTTTGTAATTAAGAAGCTTCCCTTAAATACGTTTAGGCAATGATGATGACAAATCTTTGAATGTTTCATCTTGACCAGGTCCAGATTTGGTGGTAGGTACTCCAGGAGTACCTTATCATTAGTGTGTGTGTGTGTGTGTATCCATGGTATATATACATATGCATGCACATATATACACACATGCATGCATCAGGCATACATACATATAATATATATATATATATATGTGTGTGTGTGTGTGTGTGTGTATGTATGCATGTATTTGTGCATGCATATATGACATATAGGCAAATAAGGAATGGTAAGAAAAATGATATCTGGGCCATATCAAAGTGAAAGTTTTTAAGATGCAAGTGTAATGAACAATCAAGAGAAGCAACAAAACGGAACACTAATTGGACAAATACCTAAACGAATAGAAAATGTTGGGATTTAGGCTGCAGGCATAAAAGATTAAGAAATAGAAAAATGACAAGATTTAATGAACCTGGTGACATTAATATAGCATTTGAAACAGGAAAAGCGGCATCAAGGGCCCCTTAAAAAAAAACTCTGCCGAAATGCTTTAATAAAAATATACCAGCTTGTTGAAAGAGAGGACAGGAAACTCACACACGCGCACATCCACATTAAGAAACAAACAAGGTGGCACATACACAAATCATAGAGTTTAGGTACAATCTGTAACACAGAATGGCCTCAGTGGTAATAAAGACTCCATGCTTATGCAGGTGAAAATAACGCCCACCATCATCACAACTACTAGATAACAAGGCTTTGGCCTTAATCATGGTTGTTCTTCTCCTTTTAATAAGCACGAAATGAAAGAGTAATTTATTTTAAAAGTGGCATTGCTTTGACTTCTTCTTTGTGTTTACAAGAGGGTAAAATAGTGATCGCCATGTAGACAATGTGCAAGTAATCCCAAATTAATTCAGTAGTTCTACCTGTTCCCTGTTTCTTAAATTTTGATAATTTGTTTTGTTCCATTATCTCACAATGTTATTCACATCAAAACTAGCAGTTCTCACAAGTGCAATCCAAAGTCCAAACATGACAAGTGAGAACCCAATTTATGGGGACATGTGGGCCCTATGTTGCTTCTCCATGTGCTTCATTCTTTTCTTGCTCCTATCTCTCTGGCTCTCCATCTCCACAATGCCCATTAGGTTCTATTCAAGTCTCCCCTTGAGGGAAAGAGGAGGCATGAAGTTGAGGTGGTGATTTAAAAGAATACAAGCATTTGCATGTTTTCTTCTATATGTAGTATAAATTCATGCACGTATCTATCTATCTATATATATATGGATGAATATAATTCATGACCTTCATATGGAAATCAAGTTGATTATAGAGAATTTGATAAGATTGCAATGTTTTGTCATATCTTCATCTGCACAACTTTGACTTTTGTGATTTTTAAGTGTTGAAAAATAGACGTGCAAAGTTATTCAAGGGACTAAAAAAAATCGATTACAATAAGAATTGGATTGTTGATAAAATTTTCAATCTTATCCGGATCCATTGTTAGTCTGGTATCAAGTTAGATAGGGTCCACTTATTTTTACTATAAATTTCCTCGCTGAACTCTTATTTGTGATTCTTGATTTCTTGAAAAGAGAACATGGAAGACCAAATAACCGAATGGAAGACAAAAAAAGTGGTCTTCTTGATATATGAAGTTATGAACTCACAAAATCAGTCAATTATGATAAAAAAATAGATTTATGGAACTTGGGACAATAGATAGTTATGAGTTTGATTATATGACTAAATGTAGGAAGACCAAACTTATTAAGGAAAGCAAGGAGAATGAAAAATATATCTTAATTCATTTAACAAGATATTAAGGATTAAAACTAAGAAAGGGAAGAAAAGTTAATGAAAAGATATATGCAAGGGAGTTTCATGATGTCCAGACTCCAGTGTATAACTTTTGGTTTATTTATGTATACGCTCATCCTGCAAAATACATCGTAAATATATTGATCCATGATCAGCTCCACATAGAAGACATGTCTTATCGGTACATGCTTATCCTGAAATAATGTCGCAATTGTACTGATTCATGATAAATAATTCCCACATAGGTATGTTTATTAATTATTCTGTCAAACCATATAATAGAGACAATGAGGTAACATTCAGGAGCGCATCATATTATCAGGTCGCAGAAGGTCTGCTGGACTACCACCAACGTTAGGTTAGTTAAGACCTCACTATTCTCCTCCTTGCTAAATTTCCATTAGAATAGTCCCAAGAGCCAACACCCTCTGTTACCACAGAGGAAAAACTTTCAGAAATTAAGGCATATCTAAGAAATCAAAATTTTCTTTTGTGATATCTACATAAACAACCAGCTTCATTAAAGAGAAAACACCATGATCCCCTCCTAGCAGAAGTCGATTGCAAATTGTAAAAGTTGAAAACCTAAAACATCACCTGTCTGCAGAGAACAAAAAAAAAATCTCTTCCATGAACGTATGGGAAAATTCTGAAGACGCGTATAATCCAACAAAACTCACCGGCAAAACTTCCCAGTGAAATTCACCAAAATTGAGACAAAATTTGAACTCTTAAAGTGTCTCCGGTCACGAAAAACACTTTATCTCCTCCATTACACAGCTCAGAAATCGTTCTCTTTATAGAGAAACTGAAACAAAGAACTTGCAAATAATACTGGTGAAATTCTAAAAGCCAGCGAAGTGGCAATTGAACACTAATTCCATTCACCGACTAATCAAAACACATAACGAATACAAAGCCACAAATGAACTGCCATCATCGAGAGTGAAATTTTTCGCAATTCAAATAACATCAAATCGATAAACAACGAAAGGAATCTCCACCCAGACGGATCTTGATGCAATTCACCAACCACGTCAAAATGACTAATAATTTACTACCAACCATGTCAAACCTAAGAACCATAAAGAAGTGTTCGAAAGGGAGAACCGAAATGAAATAGTAGAACTGCAAACAATTCAACCGAGAAAGTTAGCTAGTCGATAGATCAAGGAGAAATCCCTCACCAGGTGAGTTCTAAGGTGAACAGGCCTTGGAGCTTCTACGAAGAAGAGATTCTCAGAACAAGCCACAAACAGATGACTTCCCCTGCCATTCTCTCTCTCTCTCTCACACACACACACAGAGCCTCACCAGGTGAGTTCTAAGGTGAACAGGCCTTGGGGCTTCTACGAAGAAGAGTTTCTCAGAACAAGCCACAAACAGATGACTTCCCCTGCCATTCTCTCTCTCTCTCTCTCTCTCTCTCATCACACACACACACACACACACAGTAATTTTTATTAAAGTGCCCCCCTACCTCCTTAATTAGTTGATTAAGTTCTCACAGTATTTTCCAAATCCATCCTTCTATTTCGTGCGTTTCCATATCCATATCTCTCTTTCGGTCAAATCCAGAAACAATCCTACCTTTTTCTCAAGCACTAAATGTGTTCTTTTCGTATAGTTTTGATATTTATGACGACTAGTTAAAAACAAACATGTACCGAAATATCCTCATTCACTTTTCAAATAAAAAACTATGCACATGAATATATATTTTTGGTATCTTCAACAAGACAATTATGCCATCTTCGTTGGTAAATCTCCTCACAGGGGCATAGCGCATCAGCTGGAGTCATTGACTCCCTAACAAAAGGTCAGAAGTTCAATACCTGAGTGTGAAGGTGGATCTGATATTGATCTTTGCCTGACCTGGCTTGCCTACATTTATAAAGTTTGAAATTTAAATGCTCAATTGAAATTTTATCAAGTTTCGATATACACTAGAACGAAGACTTTGAACTATCAATCACACTAAAACAAAGGCTTAAGCTTTGTCCATATGATTGGAGTACAAATCTCAAAATCAAACACCTTTTCGTGACAGGCGAAAGCATAAATAAAGGAGGAATAGAGTGTGAAGATGAGAGGCTAATTGATAGTGATTTTTTTCTCAAAGAAGAAGCAATTACAATATCTTAAGAATAAGCATCGACTAACTCTGTGCTCGTAGTGGTCGTAAGGTAGAGGATGCATTGCAGATATCACAGGCAAGGTGGTGGCATGGGTGTTTTCCAAAATCATATGAACTTGATCACCTGAATCTTATCCAACTGAACTTCGCCCCATCCCAGAAAATCTCTTAGGCTCGTCATAGCATGCAAGCCTTATCAAGAAAATTCGAAGTTGACATGTTCAATTTAATGCATGTCATCGAGAATTTTCAGTCTTTGGAAGCGCCATCCGTCCGGTAGAGGGAAGGTGACATATGATGAGCATAAATGTCTTTTTGTGTTCTATGCAAACCTTAAGTCAAAATGGATTTGAAAAGGGTTCACAGAAAATAAAGAATGTTTTTGAAATTGAACAAAGAGACTGTGGATGGATTTAGAAATGACTACAAATAGAGGGATCTATTTGAAAAGAATCTAATTTAATAAACTTCTTTTCCTTTTCCCTTTCCTTCCTTCTGTGTTTTTGTGGAACGCAGTTTTGGCTTTGGAATCCCAAATTGACACGAAATTGACAAAGGTGGGAAACTTTTCTAAGAGGGCAGGCTAGAGTGCACCAACTTATTCAGATAAAAAGTCAAAAAGTTATTATTCGGATAAAATGGGATATAGATTATAAAGTCATGATTCATGTAAGTTAGAACGCTTTAGTGGGAAGGCATCCTGCATTTATCTGAGTTTTCTAGATATTTTTGATACAAATGGTGCATTTACAGTTACATTATGAAGGCCAATCCTAAAAAACTTTATAAATATAATAATCTGTTAGGATATGGGAGTTCCCATCCCACTGCCTGCTTTTATTGTTAGAAGAAGTCAATGGAAACAAGACAGACCTCTCATCTAGAATTCCTTGTGTCTGCTTTTCTTTTTTCACAAAAGAGGCTGAAGCTAGGTATACGCGCCCTAGGAATTGAACTGACAACCCGACCATCTAATATGCTTTGAAAGTGAGATAATTCTCTCCAACATTCTTCCCTCCCATTTCAAATATATATATATATATAATATATATATAAAGAGAGAGAGTCAGTAGTTCATGTTCAATCTCTTCTTTCACATGGTTTCATTGTTTCAACCATCTCTTATCGCCTTTCATCACTTCTCACTGTTTTTTACTTACAAAATTCATTTTCTAACGGTCAAAATTGTTACTGTCACCATCAAAACCATTTTAAAAAACTTAAATATTGAAGTATATTAATGGTTTTGTGGTTTTTTAGATGATTCAAAAATGATGAGAACAGCTTGATTGGTGAAATGCGTATTGATACTGGAGAAGTAATGAAAGATGGCGAAAGAAATAGGTTGGTGGTTGTGTGAAATTGTGAGATTAAGCGCGGTGCTCAATCCATGTAAACATAACTCCTTCTCTTTATATGTATTATGTATATATATATGTATATATATATATATATATATATGTATATATGTATGTATATATACATGTATATATATATGTATGTATATATATATATATACATATATATATATATATATACATATATATATATATATACATATATATATATATATATATATATATATATATATATATGTGTGTGTGAGAGAGAGAGAGAGATTGGTTTGAAAGTGAGATAATCTCTTAAATATTGTTGCTTCGGGAGCCGGCTGATTTGCCCTATCTTGGCTCATTCTTCAACCCTCGAACATATAAACCCACACCATGGAGGGATCGAGATGACGACACCCTTAGTGTAGCTAATGCTGCCAATCAGTTGCTTTACCTTTCAGGCCACTCATGGAATTCTTCTTAGCTCCTTTTACGTGGGCTCTGCACTTGAACTGCGTGCTCAGATCTGAAATCATCTGTGAGCTATAATCGAAATCCGATGATAGAACCGTGGGCTACAACATAAATCTCATGTATAACCGTGGGTTATATAGATGACATATGAACGCTATAGTACCGAACCACAGTATAACCATGGGCTATCCTCGCTGCCACCTAAAAGAACCATAAATTCGCTTTAAAAAAATACATCTCTAAGGTTTTTCTTAGTCTAACTGAGAAGTTTTGATGTAGGTGTGCAATCATTTTTTCTTTTCCTACACTGAGGAGACTGGAGCCAAGTGCACGGCCCAGGTATCGAACTCATAACATTCAACTTGTGAGTCAACCCTCTAGCCAGGTGAGTTATTGTTCATTTTGAGAAAAGAAAAACAAATTTTAACCTACCGAATACAATATTGGAGGAGTGAAAGGGTGATTAGGAATTTTACCAGAGTGGTGGGACAGTGGGATTACTCCACATCTTGAGCAGGAAATCTTTTTACTATGAGAATGCTTTGTTAATGCTGTTATATGTCCATATTTTGTGATATCCACCAACTATTTGTCAAATTTCTCATAGCCAGCACAATATTTTCAATTTCCAAATAAACGATGACAACTTTTTTTTATTAGGAAGCATGGATTGGGGTGTGAAGGAAAAGAGTAGAGCTCTTAACTTGATTGTGGAAGCTCGTTAAATGGTATTTTTTATTTATTTTTTATCTAAACCATTTAGCCAAGGTAATATTTAAGGTAAATGAGAGATTAATTTTTGGTTCAACTTTTCCACAAAGGAAAAGTTTTAGGTAAATGAATTCATTCAAAGTATTTAAGTAAATCTCCCCCTTGACTTGAACTGGTTCGGCTTGTATTGGCTCGTAAAAGGATGATGAGCTTGTTTTTGGCATCTCCTAATAGATGTTCAACTAATGGTTATCTCAGCTCGTTCCTATAAACAACAAGCCGGAAGATTAGTTTGGTTCCTTTGGTTCGTTTACCAGCCAATTGATCCATTTACCAAATAGAGTCTCGTGAAAATTTCCCTTTTTGCCCTCAATTACATCTATGTTTCATAAAACATGTACTCTTGTATCGATCATGAGTGGTGTTCATTTTTATTGAAATGAATGTGCGTGAACATCTTGTACAGCATAATGAGCAAGCTCGTGTTTGTTTGGTTTGAGCAGGCCCTCCACGATGGGTATTAGCTCAGTGGTAAAGCACCCCCAGATAATTGAGTCATTGTGCTCTGAGCCACAGATAAATAACTTCCAGAGTTGCGCCAGAACCAGAGACAGTGTGCTGTGGCCCAACCAAGATATGCACACAAGGGCATCGAAGTCTTCATACTTTCGTCTGAGAACCACCACCCATTATGCTAAGACTCATTGGATGCATGATTGCATAACTGGATACAACAAAATAAACAGAAACTGCCTTGATCACAAGAACTACTTGCAAACAGATTAAGCAATCACCCCTTCTGTTTTCCAATTTCAGAAAGCCAGAGAGTTTCCAAGAATATGCAGCAGCATGGTGCCCTTATACTGTGTCGTCTGTATCAAGCCAAAGCTACAAAAGTAAGAAAAAAGTCCAGCAGACAATGGCTGGAGTTGAAGGTTAACTCAGTTTGGGCCCAACCAGTCCAAATGATTTCATTTATAAAGAAGATAGGCCGATGTTCAATAAGAGAAGGTAAACATGACGATGTCATGTCAATAAATTCACGTCAACTAAAGAAAAAGAAGCAAACCAAATATCAGAGAGTTCATGCAAAATTCACTTACTAGCTTCTGTTTAGCTACATTTACAGAAGAACCATCAAGGGCGGCAATGACAGTCTCAAGAGAACATGCAACCCCTAAACCACCCTACCATTAAAGTGGTGCGGCGCGGCTGCAGTGTTGGATTGCCGGGAGGTTTCACGACTATGCTACATCATCCACAAAACAGACATATCCCTAGTTACCATGCAGACAACCGTCAAAATAATGAACTTCAAGGAACCTGGAATCAAACTTCCAACATGCTAACTTGAAGGTTAAGAAATACATGTTCAACTGCCATTTTCCGCAAACCAAAATCAAGACCGTATAAAGCTAGAAAAGCCTATGTGCAATCAATGAACAATTACCATGAAAAAAGAAATTTGTAGCTGAAATACTGAGGGGCCTTTTCTAGAAGAGTTTAAGTCACCACTCTCAAAGATATCAAAGTTTCAAGAATATGATTATGAAAATTAACTCAACTTCCCCCAGGGAATCTGGTGCGATCAGTTTATAAAGGGTTATCTGGTACTTACAACTCATGAGAAGTTCCTTTATTAGAAGAACATAGAGCCACAGACAATATTACACAAATGTACAAAGAGAAGAGAAAGGTTATCCACATATTCCAGTGGATTAGGGCTGACTAGAAAAGAAAAATAAACAAGAATTTCAACTAAAAAAGCCAGTTTAGCATTTCTTGCCATGGTATTGCATGGTTAAGTTAAAGCTTATGGTAAATCATAAAGTTGTGGAACAACAGCAGCAAAATTTAATTAAGTAAAGAACACAGAGAAGAAGTTCATGTAGATGTTAGAATAGAGGAACAACCTTAGTCATGACAGTGCAGCAGTGGTGATCCAAACAATGCAAAATTTTGATGGATTCATCTAGCAGAACTTGGGAAAATTAGTCAGGATTACGAAAAAAGATGTATCTGTTCTTTTGAGAATTATACAATGCAAAAAGAAAGAAAAGACAAATAAGAAAAAGTATCGATGCCACCATGGTGAACTGAAGATTTTTATCAGATTTGCGAACCAAGGTACAAGGTGTCCAATAACAGTTACGTAAAGGGCTCATATGATAAATTCTAATGACAGTAAATATTTGTGCATTTCCATCATCTTCAAAATGATGCAAAGCTTCCATATACTTGTTCTCTTCGGTTTCGAATTTATTAGGAGACCGTACTTGTGTTAATCAAGAGTTGGTTGACAAAACATGACCGTCTGCATGATTTTTGTTGAGATTACTTGTCCCCGAGGGTTATCCATCCCTCCCTCAACTGAAACAACCTTCTTTTCTCGTGACCTAGTTCACATCGATATTACCTTTCTTTTTCACTAAGCTTACTTGCTGGTAACTTATCAAGCTGGCAAGGTGGAGTGGAGTGGCAAATTATATAAACCAAATAACGCTTCTATTAGGTCAGATGCCATATGTAGTGCATGGACGAAATCAACTAGTTATCACTCGTTCGGGACTTCAGAGGAAAACAAAAATAAGTCAAACACATACACATAATTGCATCTTCCCTATTATTTAAATAAATGAGAATTCCAGCATTTAAAAGGCTTCAGGAAGGTACAAATATCATACCACACAAGCTTAACATATGTTACATAGACATGGTAACATTTTGTCGAGGAAAGCCCTACAACATCTTTGTCTATCTTGAAGTTGGCAGGAGTGAGTGAACATCACATATCAGGGTGATCATTCTGTAACAGGTCCAAAGATAAAAAGTCCACATTTACATAAGTTCAATAATATCCATCATTCCCTACCAAAAATAATGTGGGATCCTTCTCGTGTTTCTGCTTGCAAACCTTCTATTGTACCTTATTGGGGTCAAGTAAAACCGAAGAAGCCCATGGTCTAGGTTGCTGGGGGAGGAATATTGGATGCTTCGGCTATGAGCAAGCATCCCATAGTTTTTCCTCCTTTTCCATACAGAATGAAAGCCATGGAGATTTGCATTTATGGTGCCCAAACTGCTGCTTAATGTATCAACCTGCTCCTGAGATTTGTCAAGACTCCTTACACTCACGCTGCTATTCCTGTGAAATCCCACCTTGTTATAAGATTCTACAACTTCTCTATTCTTCTCTTTTCGAGATTCATGCCAACATTCTGAAAGAGAGCGATCTAGCACATTTTCACTCTTTTGTACAAAGCCCCAGAAAGGGCTTGCAATGACTCGATCCCAGACTTTGCTGCATCCATGGAATTTCCTACTGCAGCTCCACTCATTCAACAAGCTTCCACACAATCTGTCCCGGGTAGAATCACCAGTAAATCCTACACCAGACGTCGATTTGTCTTCGTTCATAACTGCAGGGATGATATTGTTCATGTCCTTGGTATCTGTTGTCCACTCGAAATCCACTGAACCGACTTTCTTTGTCATTCTTCTGATGTGTGGCAAAGAATCCGAGAAACCCTCACGGTTCTCCAGACAAGACGGATGAAGCATTTCCCCAACTTCAACATGTTTCGTTGATGTTCCATTTCTCCCTTCAGTGACAGATAAGGAACGGGTTAATGTTTTACCAATCAATAGTCCATCCCAGGAAGACCTACCGATTGAATCATTAGACTCCCTTCTACAAGGATGCCCTTTATCAACCACATCTTCTGATGGCAAGTTTTGAACCCCACCAACCAAATCTGCGTCTGTCTTTGAAATTCTCTTTTTTGTAGATTTCATTCTCCACCCGAAAACTCTCTTAACCAGTCCAAATCCCACACGGACAGATGAACTCCTTTTCAAGCTATGCTCTTCCATAGAATCATTAAACCTACCGTCACGATCATGAACGCTAGGAGGAAAATTTCCTTCATCAGCTACTGAAGATTCAACCTGAGTATATTTATTGGCAACGGATTTTGGGGCTCTACTTTCTGTGACAAAATAAACTCCCTCTCTAGTGTTTCCACTTCCACATGATTGCGTATCAGTGCTAGTATTATCGACAGAGCTCGATCCAGCTTCCGAATTAAACCCCCAATCATTAAAAATCTTTGTGTCCTCATCTCCATTACTGAAATTCTTAGTTTTCGTCACAGAAGTGAACCCTGGCTTAAACTGCTTTCTTTCGCACCCATTGGAAAGTTTACTGCATCCAACATTGGATTCACAGTGCAAGCCAATTTCAAAAAGAGAACCACCCTTTCTACCAGTCAGGGACTCCTCCTTGGTCCTCCTTGCAATATGGCATTCATGACCACCACCACTGTCCAAATAAAAGAGAGACCATAAAGTCTGTCTGACTCTCACGTCAGATGATTGACTTTCAGTTACCGGCAAAGCACAGGAGCAGTTTTCTACCTTTTCTACCTCCGTTACCTCTGTTTGGGACGTCTTCGCACGAGGAGAGATCCCATCCAAAAAGGACCCATCACCACAATATGAAGGAGGCTTTCTTTTATCTGGATCAGCGCTTGATAACTTTTCAGTCAGGCAAGAAGGGCAGATTCCAGTAAAAGTCTGCAATGGGTGCTTCCCACACCTCAAAAAGCAGCCACCTTCAGGATCCATGATAAAGCTACAAAAAGTTCAAAACACAGTGTCGGTATCAATAAAACCATGAACTCCACCTTTTTCGAAACAAACTATGCTACAACATACTCGCCTGAAATCCAAAATTCTTAAATCTCAAACACCATGAAATAGTAACACAGAAACTCAAACGATAACAACAATGGCAGTTCATTGAACAAATGAGAAAAAAAATCTTGGGGCTGGTTGGAACAGTGTCACCAACTTAAAATTACAAGCTTGAACCTGAAACAGTGAGAAATGCGATGAGAAAAGGGGGAATGAGATCCAGAATATAACTACCATTAGCAAATTACCAGGATAAGTTGACATCTAAAACATTGATTCCCTCCATGAAACTGGTATCCTGAACATGAGAACCTTATATGCATCTAGTTAGGAAAGAAGTGAGAACAAAGAGATGCAGAACTATGACCCATAAAAGGGCATACTCGAATAGCATATACATGTCAAAATAGACCTTGGAAGGAGCAAAGGACAATCAAAATGCAGCTTTTCTGAAACCCTATCATTCAGCATCAAGAACCTCAGACATCTCAAGCAAAAGGGTCGCCTAGACTCTCATGAACAGGAAAAAAAGGAAGGAAAAAGGAAAGATACCCAAAAGCCAGGAAGATAAAACAACTGAAAACCAAACCTTAAACCCTAGGGTTCCCCTTTTGCCCTTATATTTTTTTTATATGACAAGGAAGAAGAAATAAGAGAGGTCAACCGTTGGTTCTTAAAGACACCTACCATTATTTTACACAAATTTTCAGGTCTTCGTGGCCCTCATCCACTTCCTTTGAGAGAGAAAAACCAACGAAAATAAAATGAACTGAGAGATCAAAGATCAGCTGTGCACAGAAAATGATGCTTGCGTATGCTCTCTCTCTCTCTCTCTCTCCGTGATGGAGGGAAAGAAGAGCAACGGTCAGTTCCTAACCTTCCAGAGCCACCCACACGCAGATTCACATCCAGAAGTGCAGAAATATCCCTGCCTCCCCAAACAAATGACAAACGTGCCCATCAGCCTCATGACTCTGGGCCACCAGTTCCTTGGATACCTACCCGTTGCTCGCGTACCGTCGCACGCAGTGACGCTGACATCATGAAAGAGAAGAGGGTCGGACATCGATCAGCTTGATCCGATCCATGCCCATCAGCCTCATGACTGGTTCCTACCCGATCCGGCCGAACTGTCACCGTGTCTTACAAATATATATATATATATATATATGAGAACCTGTTACATGCTAACACACTCATATGTTTATATCTTTAAACAAATTTCAACCATTCATTATGATTGATATTTAAATTTTAAAATAAAAAGTATATATATATATATACTCCTTGCAAAGTATATATTTTTGCTTTTGAATTCAAACTATCCATCTTAAGATAAATGATTGAAAGTTGTTTCAAATGCTAATATATATCACACTCTCTCTTGTGTAAAATGAGATCATGCTAACCTCAAACATGATCATTTATAATCACAATGTTTTTTGATGGTATGAGTATAATTTTAAAAGTTTAAGAATTTTTTAAAATTGATGAAAGATAATATTATGACACTTATACCTGACAAATAATGGTTAGACACGAGTAAACAACGTTAATGATGAGCAAGATTCAACCATATATATATATATATATGAGTGTGTTATCAGTGTGTGTTCACAAGAAGTTATATATAGTGTTGTAAAGGTTATATTTTCATTACTTAAATTAAATAATCCACATAAAGAAAGATAGGTGCCATGATTCTCATCTACAAGTGACATGCTTCAAATCCTTCACTATGTTTTTGCAATATAATTTTCTTTTTGAGAAATTTTGGAATACAAATTTGTCGGTGAGACTGGTTGGCCTTTGAGTTCTGCTTCTCACTGGAACCTCCGGAATTCAGATTTACCTCCGGATCTTGCTAGTACAAATATGATGTATTAATGGAGGTGGACCCGATCTGGAACCCACTCCGGTTTTGCATTTGTTGGATCCGAGATGTGTACCTATGTCTTTTCGTGTTCAGAAAGAGAATAGGTTTGGAATGCCATTGAAGAGGCCCAAAATGATTGGCAGACCCATTTTCAGAAAGTAAGCACATGCGTGCCTGCGCGAACACACACAGGGCAGGGCACAAGATCACTCGGCTAAGGGAGAGACGAGTTCGATCCCGAAGGTGTGCTTCTTGTTGAGGGTATGTATGTATGCTTAGGACCACCTTCTCAATGCACACACGTTCATGCACGCACAAACACACACAAGCATACACAAGCAAAAGGAGACAAACATGGTGGAGCCTGTTCAATAAATGCAAAAAAAGTAGCAAGTGAAAATCACATTTACCGAATGGGAAAATATTTCGGGTTGTATGCTCTTCACTCCAAAGCTGTTTCTTGCAAGAAATCAAGGAAACAAACACAGGATACATTTTCCCCTTTGTTGCTAAGCAAAGCTGGGTTCAGGTATGCCAAATGTGGGACACACACCTGCCTATATCGAACTCCTGACCTACCAAAGAACGAAACCCTGCATCATACGGTATGACAAGAAAGGTGGTTGGTTCAGATGGTAAACGAACCGAACAACCCTTGTTCATCGATTGACTCGATTTCTATATGTACGAGCCAAACCAACTGCTAGGGAAACTTGGAAGTGTTCGGGCATGCTTGATTTGCCTGTCATTTAGAATCACATTAGAGAAGAATTCCTTTTCTCGCATGAGGATACGATAAACCGAGCATGCGAAGCGGAGTTCACACGGAGAAGTTGATGGAAATCCATTAGACATGCCCGATGAGATTTGGATTCTCTTGTAAGAGATGAGAATCCAGTTCATTATGAGGCAAGTGATGGTGATTTGGAATCACACTAGAGATGGGATTTGTTTTCATGAGATTTCTCTTAGAATAGTAATTAATCAAATGAGTCCTAAGTGCATCATATTCGAAAGCATAAGTGCATAGATTACCCAAGTTTAGAGCCCTATCATAAGTTTTCTATTTTGAACATGAGTCCTACGATCATAATTGGTGTTAGAAGGATGAACTACCAGATTGGTTTTCTTAGACGATTCATTGTATTTTGATTCTCGCCGGCGTTTGAACCCACTTTTCCAGTCACCTGGTCCCGGCAAGGATCGAGTATGGACCATACAATTAAGGCGATATACGTAGTGCCGGGGAATTTCGCTGTCGATTGGTCATCGACACTTGCTCAATTTAAGCAGGTGATGTTGATCAATGCCTGACCAGTACAACTCCATTCAAGCCCATCTAAGCCATTTAAAAGATCTCATTCTACATCCATTGGTTTGCTTCAGGGTCCAGACCAGATAGAGGGTTGGTCACACAAGACTTTGACCAAGTTCAATCGGCTGAGCTTGAGCACAGCTTCCCAAACAAGATGGTCTGCACCGAAATGAAAAAACCAGCATGAAGCAGCTAGGTTTAGCAAGATGAGCTGCGAAGAGGTCACCATTTATCAATTGTTTCAGCTCTTGTAGGTTCCTATAGCAAAGTATGTAATATTCACATTAACATAAGCTAAAACCAAGAATTAACCTAAATGTAAAGGATTTCAATTCCAACTGAGAATCACCAGATATGTTTTTACTAGTTTTGAATCAAGATCGCCATTCATCTTCGCAGAACCTCGGGTTGTCTTCATCGAGCGCGGAAGCAAGCTACAAACAAGCAGCAGTCCAGTGGGACAAGCGACAACCAGGCCCGACTCTGCCCGTTCACGACTGTGAGCTTGACCAGGTTGCAGGCAAGTGATGGTCTGTTTAGAGATAGGGTTGTGATGTAGTGATCCAAAACAAACCATTGTCATATTTGAGAAGAACAAGTCACACCAACTAATTTATGGCTAAGTTTGAAGTGTTCGAAATTTGTGGAATGTCCTTGCAAGTTGGTTGAAGCGGAATTTTCCATGCACTTCAAGTGTCGAAAGGGAGACGTGGAAATTCTTGCCCCCGAAAGATGTGGATCGGGTTTGACTGCCAGTTAGGACTGGGTAGATCCATTTTATTATCCGGGTCACACATGCAAGATCCAAAAAGGGATGCCAAACAGACCAAGCTTTTCGTGGTTCGAACCGAACACAAGCTCCCTCTTTGAAAGCTTTATGAGCTGAACATGAACAAGAGATTCTGTTTGGTTCAATTTATAGATTTTTAATCCATGTTAACACCACTAATGGGTTACTTAAATGATCAAACCTATCAATTTTACAAGAATATTTTGTGTATCAAAACCAAACTTTATCTTAATTTTCTAATAAAGAATTAAGTTTTTACAAGAAATATAAGTGGAAAGTTACACTTAAAATTTTAGTGAGCAGCTTATCTTCAATTCATTTTACCATAAAATGACTCGATAAAAAAATACATTTTGTAATTATAAATGGACCGAGCCAAAATGCACCAATGAAGGGAGACCAATTTGTGCATAGTGCGACACGATACAGATATCATTTTTGGACAATTTTATTGGATATGGATCAGTTTTGGTCATTTGTTATCTCGTGGGCCTCGTTTTTCTATTTGCCAAGTTTGGGAACGGGTCAGTATCATATCTCACTCAAGACCCATTTCCTGTCAGACATGGGCTGGACTATTCGTGGTGACCCCATTAGATTGTCTTTAGAGTGAGTGTACCTCAAACCGAATGAGACATAATCCAAATCAGGTATCTGGAATATGGATCGACCCTGATCCAAAAGAAATTGGGCTTACAGGTGGTCCATTTACATCTGTTAACAGGTTGATTTTGGTTAGCAAGAAATCACTAATAAGCCACAGATTGATCCGGCTCTATTAGGCCTTTCAATAGCATGCAAATGGTGAACCGGCCCACGTCGATACAATCGGCTGCCACCTTTCTGAATGCATAGCCCTAATACAAAATCCAATTTATCAGACTGGATTTAACCTGTTCAATCTGCAAAATTTCATGGTAAAAACCATTAAAATGGGATATGGTCCTGGCATCATGGTTTACGTTTATTCGGTACATCTAAAAATGCTTATATTTGGATTTGTCACTAGCATCCCAAGATCCGGTACTAAATGAGTTGAAGTCCCTTGACGCCATTCAGCGTAAGTATATAGTAAAAGAGATTAAGAGGGTCACTTGTGCCGCCAGAAGGTTAATGTGTCAAACTATGTGATATGAAGATCGTGATCTAGTACCAAAATGCATGTCAATAATGTCATCTTTGGATCAACATGTCATACTTAACACCCAAATACATTTCATTCATCAAAAACCATCTAGATGACATGAACGACACGATTTCGTGCTAGTTCATGATGTTGATCAAGCGTCCCTGCATATAATCCCCTTCATGGCAGCTAAGGTTCATAAAGAGAGGGGGTCTGGTACTCAACTGGGTGGTCCATGGGATCCTCACTGTCAATAAAAAGAAATCGAATACATATGAATCTTGTTGTCATATACCTGCATATTTATTTTACATAAGACCACAATTCCTCAATTGACTCCTGCCTCTGCCAAGCAATGAATGAAAGAAAGATGCATTCACCATAACACTCCAATCATCAAGACACTGTCCATAAAGAGAGTGGGGGCCCTAAGGGTGTGTTTGATTGTGCGGCCGCGTAGTGTGCGGATGAGGCGCTTGTGGCATAGGTTTGTGCGTGCCCGTAGGCCCTTTTGCGTTATAATCGATGGTCTCCCCGTTCCATCTCAGGAGGAAGAACGGAGTGGTGCAGGCCAACCTGTACATGGCATCCTGATCAAACACACCCTACAGTTCAAAGTCACTGAACGGCATGAATGAGGAAGGAAGAGAGACTATATGTCATATCCTTATTGTTTTCCCTTCTAATTGAATTATAGTTGCTTCCTAATGATATCTAAATAGGATGATGTTGAGCCTTGTGATCTCAATCCTTCTCAAGAGTCCTTTAAGCCCAAATACTATTTGCGAGCGCGAATCAGCTAACGAAACCAACAAACAACAAATCCAAAGTAATGCAATGGTATCAACCTGTTGGTGACAGGAGCTTCTGTTGATTATCTTGGAAATTCGAAGCCTGGAGAGTCGAATTACAGGGTGAGTTTTTCCGGTCCTCCCTAACAGGCCATTCAAACACAGGATAGATTGCAGCCCTTTCAAATGTTCCTCATCGCTACTACTAGTTTGTGTTATTTCCTTCGTTTCCATGTCACAGTTCCAAGATGGTAGGTAGAACTGATGAGCATAAGCACAGAAATGCGCGCACACACACACACATTTGTGTTATTTCCTTCCTAACCAATAAGACATGAAAGCTATATGCCAACTCTTGTAGCCACTAACATGTGGGTCCGGATCTGGATCTGGATCCAAACCCAAACCACAAGATCACATTCAACAAATGTTCAGTATTGGCCCCATATTTAGCTAATTTGAGTACAATTGGACGACAAAATGTTTTTTCATCCGTTCTTCTCTGATGTTTTAATTTCGTAAATTAGATTTTCTAAATTTTTGAATACCCTTAATTTGTTGCTTTTAAATTCCTTCACCCAATCCAATTTGATTCACCGGTTGTCTGAATCATTTTAATAAACTGATTCTAGACAATGTTTGTCTCAATAACCACAATATCAATCTTCAGTATGTTTCAACCATGATTGGGAGCCGAAGCTAGTCAGCAAACCACCAGTGGCGGTTCTCGATCCATAAAATGTTTAGGAGTTCATTGGAGAATAAGAATTCCTGGTGACAAATCGTCAAAAGGATTTACAGCCATCTTAAGTATAGCAAATTACTTCATGTTTCATGTCTCGAACTGTCAAGCTTTAGAGATTGGATCTGGTGATCTACGAGAGCATGACCTAACTCAAACCACATCGTGACCTTTGGTGCCGGATCATGACTTATAAATAGATCCGGCGATCTGGTGATCGAGCAGGATTTTGGCCCCATGGAGCATCACTGAATCGAACCTCATCAAATTCTTCATAATTGGATTCGGATTAAAAATTCAAAATCCAAATAGCTAATGGGATGCATTTTGGGCATACATAATGTATTGGATTAGGCTCATTCAATATATTTGGATTTACAAAAAGGAATATCAGGTCTGAATCCAATTGCCAATCCTGATCCTCCTTTTCAGAATGATTTTTCTTTTATAGTATTTTTCATAGAGAACAAGAGCCATGACTCATAGTCAGGAGATCGACTCAAAAGAACACTCAAGTTGAAGGTCATGAGTTCGAAACTGAAGGGTGTGCCCAAAATGGATCCTATTGTAAAAGAAGAGAAATTCACAAAAAATGCACCCGAGTATAATCTTTTTTTTTTTTTACTAAGAATGAGGAGGCCAAAGCGAGATGCATGGCACAGGTATCGAACTCATGACTTTAAACTTGTGAGTAGACCGGTTTGATCTCGTGCATGGATTGTGAATTGTCATCCAGTTCGATCTCATGTCGTATTAGTATATAACTCCAAAAAGCAACTTCATGTTTTATTGTTTCATTTTAATGCTTATTTTGGAGGTCTTTATCCCTCTTCTTGTAAAGTATCTATCATCCAAAATTCCCTCATCTTCACAGAGGAGTTTCGCGCAGCCGCCTTTCCGAATCTCATGTGTGTGTGCGTATGTTCACACGTGTTTGATCAGTTTCTTTGTGGTTTAAGTTACTTGGGTTGATATTCTAATTTATTGTTTCCTTCTAATACTTAATTTGGAGATCTTCATCTCTTTCCTTTTAAAGTATTCATCATCTAAAATTGTCTCACCTTCACACAGGAGTGGAGTGCAACTGCCTTTCGAAATCTCATGTGTGTATGCCTGTGTCTGCACGTGTTTGATAAGTTCCTTTGCGGTTTAAGTTACTTGGTTGGCTTGATATTTTAATATATTGTTTCCTTCTAATGCTTAATTTGGAGGTCTTCATCTTATTCCTTTTAAGGTATCCATCATCCAAAATTCTCTCACCTTCATGCAGGAGTTTCGTGCAGCCGCCTTTCCGAATCTTGTGTGTGTGCGCGTGTGTTTGCGCATGTGTTTATTCAGTTCCTTTGTGGTTTAAGTTACTTGGATGGCTTGATATTCTATTTAAGATCGCCTCAATGAGCTTGAAGCTTAATCAACCTTGACTCAATTGTGATGCATGGGGACTAGTTTGAGCACAACAAGTCTCTTAGCAGCTTAACCCTTATTGCCATGAACATGTGGTTCAACAAGATTGGACTTAACCGACTTGGTGCAGTCGAACGACATGAATCACAGAGGTTAGACCATTTGGGTGCTTGTTGTATGGACCATTTCTTTGTTAGAGTTTTGGATCCTTTATTTCTTCAATGCTAATAACATGGAATTGGTACATACTCGCAACTTCTAGTTAATTAATTGGTCTTAAATCAACCAATTAAGCTCCCACCTACCAGGAACATACATATTAATTCAAGAAGATACATTTATAGCGAATTATAAAACCAAAAAGAGAAATGGCTGTCCTGGGAGGTGGCTGAGGCCCTTATGAGGGTAAAGGGGAGGCCTAAACCGAAAGGTTCGGACCAGTTACATGCAGAATGAGCTGCTCAAGCCCTTATTACTGGACTTTTTTTCTTTTTCTTTTTTGGGTTACAAGAGGAGGCCAAACACTAACACACGTGTACCCTCTTGGAGTCGAACTCCCGACTCAGCAGTGGTGCTAGAACACCCTACTGTTCAGCTAACGCTCTCGTTGCATCATGGGGTCCAATGTCGATGACATGAACCTAGACGCAGGCATTTGAGAGGAACAAGCCCGTTCGGCAGGTACCAACAACCCAACTACAACTACATTTCAGCCATTCATGGTCTACCTACCGTATTCACCCAGCGCGTGCCACCCATCGATCTTTTCGAGAACTCTCTCTCTCTCTCTCTCTCTCTCAAGTGCCTGCGTCTGTGTTCGTGTCATCAAAATTGGACCCGTATAAGGGCGTGAACCAGCTCTACGGCAGGTACAAACAACCCAACTACGACTAGACTTTTCATGGTACCTACTGTATTCACCCAGAGCGTGCCACTGCATCATCACTCCTTTTGAGTTCTCCTTCTCTCCCTCTTTGCTGCTATTTCTACGCTCAACTCCAGTCATCTCTCTCTTTCTCTCTCTCTCTCTCTCTCTCTCTCTCTCTCTCTCTCTCTCTCTCTCAAGTGCCTGCGTCTGTGTTCGTGTCATCAAAATTGGACCCGTATAAGGGCGTGAACCAGCTCTACGGCAGGTACAAACAACCCAACTACGACTAGACTTTTCATGGTACCTACTTTATTCACCCAGCGCGTGCCACTGCATCATCACTCCTTTTTGAGTCCTCCTTCTCTCTCTTTGCTGCTATTTCTACACTCAACTCCAGTCATCTCTCTCTCTGGTAGTTATTAGTTAAGATGGAAGCTCCACTGCTTAACGGGTCATCAGGTCCGAGGGAGTCCGGGGACTACTCGGAGGTGAGCGGGGTGGGGGCGGCGGCACGTGTCTTCGTCAAGGAGTCGGGTCGGCTTTGGTCAATCGGCGGTCCGATCGTGTTCCAGCTACTATGCCTCTATGGCCTCAACTCCTCCACCCAGATCTTCGTCGGACAAATCGGAGAAATCCAGCTCGCAGCCGTCGCCATCTCCCTCTCTGCTGTCAGCACCTTTGCCTTCGGCTTCCTGGTAACTCTTCGATCCACACAGTAGTCCCGGGATTCCATTTCCGAGGACTCTACGATTCTTTTTCTTCATCACACCATGAATATAACCCTGTGAGCTTGTTGGATCAGCAAGTGAACTTGGATCTCTCTTCCCGCATCTGACCGACCCTAAAACACACTTCATAATAAATAACACGCCCGACTTGCATGTTATTGAAAACATACAACACATTGCAACTTTGGCTAGCTAATATATTTAGCAAAACCCAATTAGTTGGATTTGTCGAAGCCGTACCCAAGCTCAACCTAAACAGTCTACGACCAGACACATTACTAACCCCTCTGGGTTTAGCTTATAAACTACATATTATTTTTGCAAGAAACTTATCTTCTCAGGCGAAGAGAATACACCTAACATGTTCCATTTGTTAAACTAGGGCAAGAATATATATATATATATATATATATATATATATATATATATATATATATATATATATATATATATATATATATATATATATCAAAATCGGATCCTATCATTGCTTACTCATGCATGAATATAATTTAAAATATAGAAGATAAATTTATTATTTCTATACAATAACAACAACTAAGTATTTTTTTCATACTAGGAGGTGGGCTACATGAATTCTTTGTTTCCACATAGCCTTATCATGTGTCATGTTAGCACTTAATTCAACATAAAGTAGATTATTCTTTATTGTTTCTTTCTAACACTTTTGTGATCGTCTTCTACATCTTTTAATACTTTCAAATTTTAGTTTTTCATACCTTCTTATAAGTGCATCTTTTGATCTTATTTGTATATGTCCAAACCATCAACTTTATTATCTTTATACTAACGAAAAATAATGATGAGTAAACAACATAGTAGGAGAATCCAATTACTATATATATAGCTGCTTGTTAGGTGTCTAGATGGAGAGGAAAGACTCCCCAAAGAATGAGGGTCTTTCGTCCGGCCTTGGAAGAACACTCATGGTGTAGAGAATGGGGTCATCAACATGTACCTTCCAATACTCGTGACTGGGTAGGTAGGACAGGGTTTTCATATGCACCCATTGACAGAACATCTAGATATCAGTAACAATAGCCAATAATAAATAATTAATGGGCATGATTTTCATCCTGTTGATGACGATAGGTGCTTAGTCGAGAGAGAGAGAGAGAGAGAGTATAAAACATAGTCATTTTTGAGATAACAGTTGTATTATGTCATCAAATAGTTTAATGGCAAGGAATGGATCTGGCGGGGCTGGAGTGATGGTTCAAAACTTCATCTCTTGTGTATTTTTCCTCGAGAAACGGGTTATGCTCAAGCTGGTACACCGTACGTAGATGAGTCCATCAGTGAATTTCTCGAAATCGAAAGAATCGGAATTCAATTATCCGCCGGACCCTGCTGCAGGCTGAGTTTAAGATCTTGAAGGTTAGCTCAAAGTTAGGTTGAGATGTCATTAATTCGTACCAGGAGTAAACCGATCACCGGATTCAAATTGCCCGTATTCATGGACATGAAAGAGAGGTGCCATTAATCATTCCGATGTCATTCATTGCATTTATGAGACCTACCACATGACCTTGAGATGTCCGGTTCAGAACCGGAGTATCAGTTCCAACTCAAACCGGATTGACTAAACCGGACCAAGAACCGAAACCGGCATTCAATCTGTCAGTTCAGCCATTTTTTACTAATTTTTATTTTTAACTTTTTGATAGTTTCTGCTGGTTTTTAACAGTTTGGGACTCAAACCGGAACATGCCTCGCTCTCGTTCAATTTTGGTTCCTGGTTTTGGGATAATCAGAACTGACGGTATACAACCAACTAGTCACGGCGTTATAGTTCCAACCAGAATCGAATTGGCTGAACTTAAAACCGAGAACCATCTGATTATGTTTCGGTTTTACCTTTTATTAAACTGAAACCACAACTAGCGTTGGTTCTGATCTTTCTTCTAAAATTTATCTATAAATTTTAAATTTTAAACTAAAATTACAAATTAAAACCGCTTTGAAACCGAGAGCTCAAATCAAACCAATCTCAAACAGATTCTGTTATGGTTCAAGGTACTAGACTAAACGGAACTGGACATGTCCATAACCAACTGTCGGTTCCAGGATGGGACTCAGTTCGTGTTTCACTGGTGGTCTTCTACTCTTAACTCGGTAGGGTCAACCTCTACATGCTAGTGATTGTCGATGTATTGGTTTGAGAGAAATATTTATCGGTGTGTATGAGATGAATATTAGGTATAATACTAAATAATTAGAATGTATAGATGACATTTATGCAAACCATCTAATGTTATAGCATACATGAAAGTAAGACATGATGCAATCAATACCATTTCAATAAGAGATGTATACAAAGGAAAAGAAAAAGTTAAAGGAGAAGAAATAAAACTCTCTATTGCTCTATTGTTTTTTACTCTCTTTTGAATGCTTTACAATGGTGAGGAATACTTTATTTATAGTTTTTCTTAGAGTGTCTTGAAAAAAATTTGATACAATATTTCTCACTTTGAAAAAGCAAAACAACAAAAAGCAAACAGTTAGAATTTTTGATATTTATATGGATTATGTTTCCTTCCTAAGCCAACTGCAAATGACAAGTAGATGATTTTCTACTCATACAAGGGCACCTAGAATGTTAACTTCAATAATTTCATAATAATGAAAATGTTAGCTGTTCCTTTTGATTTAGTCTTTCTATTCACATCATGTTTAAATTTTGGTAACTTCAACAATTTCACAATAATAGAAAGTGTAGGCAGTTAGAATTTCTCTTTCTTTTTTTTCTTTTTTCATATTTCCGGAATCAACAACCTCATATTTAATTTGGTTCATTGTAAAGCGGACCTAGACCCTATGATATAATTAGATTTTTAAAATTGGATATTTGAAACAACTTTTTGGAAATCAAAATTAGATTTTTTTATTAAGAACAAATTTAGGTATTTACACAAGTCATATTGTGCATGACCCCTTAGTGTTGGTTATATGCAAAATCCACCCTACATCTATACTTACTGTCACTTTGTGAGAATTTGCCACACAAAACCCTAAGTTACTGGATGGTTTCCAAAACAAATGAACGGTGAAGATTTAGTATCACTCATAAACAATAGCGTCAATGCCGTCGAGATGCACATGCTACATTAATAGATCAAGTCCTTTGTCTAATTGGCAAAATTCAGGTGAGAATGATGAGATAATTTGATAAGTTTTGACTAACATATTATTTTAATCACAGTATGGGATGGGAAGTGCCCTTGAGACACTGTGTGGGCAGGCGTATGGTGCGGGGCAGGTGCACATGCTGGGCATCTACTTGCAGAGATCATGGATCATTCTGTTTGTGTGTGCCCTACTCATGACCCCAGTCTACATATTTGCTGAGCCTATACTCAAGGGCATCGGCCAAGACGAAGACATAGCCGAGCTCGCCGGAAAATTCTGCATCTTGATCATCCCACAGCTCTTCTCCTTCGTCTCCAACTTCCCCGTTCAAAAGTTTCTCCAAGCCCAGAGAAAGGTGAGACGTAAATGCTTGTAAGCAGCGGTGGACTCAAATATTCTTTTTGGGATATACTTGTATTTTAAGGTCCACAAAATATTTTTATTTTCTTTTGTTAGATTTGGAGTGAGGTGGATGTCTCATCTCGCCTTAAAGTGAGTACATCAATATAAAGCATGCATTTTTTTATGTCGCTTAACCAAAATAAATCATCATCATCATAATAATAATAAAAAAATAATAGTAACAATTTAGCGGGGACCTACAATACCTTGGGTTCTATCTTCATTTTTCAGACGAACTAAAGCTTATGTTTTGTAATTTCGTACAGGTACTCATCCTAGCATGGATTGGGTTCGCTGCATTGGTCCTTCATGTTTTCCTTACCTGGATGTTCCTGTGGGTGTTTGGGTGGGGTATAGCTGGGGCAGCTGTAGCACTCGACATTAGCTCTTGGTTCATCGGCGTGGCGCAGATCTACTATGTGTTTGGTTGGCGCAAGGATTCATGGACCGGGTTCACCATGAGGGCTTTCAATGAGATCTGGGCTTTCGTCAAGCTCTCGCTCGCGTCGGCTGTCATGTTGTGCCTCGAGATTTGGTACATGATGGCACTTCTGCTCATGACCGGTCACCTGGCCAACGCGGAGATCGCCGTCGATGCATTATCCATCTGGTACTAATTCTCATGTTTCTAGCAACCATAGATTCAAGAACCCTCTCTCTCTCATCTCAAAATATTAGTGCAGATTACATCTTACCATTCATTTCTTATTCTTCAGCATGAACATAAATGGATTGGAGTTCATGATCTTCATTGGAGTCAATGCTGCAATCAGGTGAGAATTTCAGAAGGAAAAGTCAGATAGCTGTCCTTTTATCACCTCTCAAGAGTTAGCTTGTATGTGATGTATGTTGGTTTCTTGACATTTCTCACAGTGTGCGTGTTTCAAATGAGCTCGGTTCTGGGCACCCTAGAACTGCAAGGTTCGCGGTGTTCACCGTCGTCTCGACGTCGCTGATGATCGGGATCGTCTGCATGGCTGTGATTCTGATAGCCAGGAACTACTTTCCCATACTCTTTACCAGCAGTAAACAAGTGCAGCTCGCTGTTGCCAGTCTTGCATACATTCTTGGAGTGACCATGGTGCTCAATAGTGTCCAACCAGTAATATCAGGTAAGTCTTCGATTTTTTTTTCGAGAAACCTACAAAACAAACGATCAGTTCACGAATAATCATAAACTTTTCGCTTAGGGGTGGCAAATTGGGTCATCGGGTCGGGATAAATCAGGTTGACTAGGACACAACCCGATTTATTTATTCAGGTCGCTTCGAGAACCGGAGACAACCCAGATCGGGTTTGGTTGGGTCCTTACTACACCCCCGGGGTTCTACTTCTATGTTTCTTCTCTTCTTATTGGAATTTAAACTGAAAAAAAGAAGTGGAGAGATTAATAAAGACTCTAACATTGGTTCCATTTTATCTCAATGCAGGTGTTGCTGTTGGGGGCGGCTGGCAAGGATTAGTTGCCTACATAAACTTGGGGTGTTACTACATATTCGGCCTTCCTCTTGGATATCTCCTAGGCTACAAATTTGACCTTGGTGTTAAGGTAATACCTGGTCTCTCTTCCTGCTATTTCACATGATTGGAGTTATCTTCCTGCAATATATATATATATATATATGTGTGTGTGTGTGTGTAAATTTCGTACTGAAGGCCAACTGTGAAGGAAGAAGACTTACAAACCTTTTATTATATCAGGGAATTTGGTGGGGCATGCTTTGCGGTACTGCACTGCAAACACTTATACTGTTGGGGATTGTTTGGAGAACAAATTGGAACAAAGAGGTAAAGAGTATTATAGTTCTTTAAATCTTGTCTTTTAGAACATACAACATACATTCTAGAAAAACAGGATCACTATATATGCACATATCGCTGAATGCACAAATCTTAAGCAATTTGATCTCATGCTAAAACGTTTCTTGGACCAAAACGTTTACATGAGGTTTTCTGCAATTTGTTCCCATAGATCTCTGATTGTTTCATATTAACAGTTAACTCAACGTAAACTAGTTTATCTTTTTCTGTTCATGTATGTGTATATATTGAAGATACATTTTATATGTATATATATACGTACCCACAACACATGTGCATGTGTGTGTGAACATATGTGATTCCAGAAATTCATTGACATATGATTAATTTGTTAGGCTGATGCTGCATCCGAAAGGGTTCGCACCTGGGGAGGCCAACAAGATGAGAAACTGCAACCTGAAACTTGAGATTGTTGGCAAATGTCGGAACCACCAAAGTTTTCCGGTTGCGCAGATCGATTTAATTGAGGTCAAGCAAGGGCAATACCTCATCGAATTTGAGAGTTCTTGAAGTTGAACCAGGAGTAGCAAGAGCAATATATTCTGTAGAGTTCAGCATGACAATCTGTTTTTCCCGTGAATGGCATTTTGATTTGATCACATATAATCAACGCTAATATGGAGACATCATACACTTAATTTGGTTTGAATTTCTGCGTATTCTAGTAAGTTTGATCCTGCTATGATTTTTTTTGAAGTATGCCACCGATATCTGGATCCAAAGGACTCCGACTGATCTGATTTGGGCCGGGTCGGCCCACTAAGGGAGTAGCAAGGGCATCTCGTGAATATCCATTAGATTTATTCTCACCCAAACCAAACCATTTATTCTATAAATGAGTCGTTTATATATTATATTATCGAGAACAAAACTCAAACCAATGGCTCCCTAGTTCACCAGTTTATACGTCACGTATTTTCTGTCCTTTTTCATTTGAAATGCTAAAAATAGATCTATTTACTTGTACATCTTGTAATCCCGAGCCTTCAAAGAAAAAAGTGAAGATTAGGGTCGCCCAAAGGGGTGTTTGCGGGTCATTATATTGAAAAGGGCCACTTGATATATACATTATACATATATATATATATATATATATATATATATATATATATATATATATATATATATATATATATATATATATATATATATATATATATATACACACATACATATGTAAATATACATACATACATATACATGCATACATACATATATTATACATACATAATACGTACATATGTGCATATATATATATACACTAAAGATGTTACCTTTTGGGAGGATCTGCCCACGGATTCAGAGTGAAAATGGGGCATGCGAGAGCGAGGAATATATATATATATATATATATATATATATATATATATATATATATATATATATATATATATATAGTGATTGAATCTTGTCCACTAAGGATGTTATATTTTTGCGAGATCCGCTTAAGGATTCGGAGAATGAAAACGAGACATGCGAAGTGAGGAAATTCCTGACGGGATTGGGGCGGGGACAGACAGCAGGTCCCCCGCCCGCCCCTGCGCCTCCCATTCCTTGTAGAAAGTTCTTGTCCTTTTGAGTCATAGTTTGTCTTGATTCAAGCAGTTTGAACTATAGTTCTATAGAGTTTTGGTTCTTGATAGAATTTTCTCATGTTTATATAGGAAATTAATTTCCCATGAACTGAACGCATGTCTTCTCCCTCGATGCGACTCCATGTCAAATGTGGACAGGATCCGGTTGGATCCCCATGAGAATGCATCCCCATGAGAATGCAGGGTTGAAGGTGGAGTTCAGAAACGAAAACGATGGCAGAGACTCTGATCCCCAAAAAACATGAATCCATTTTCTACGTCATTAATGCATTTAGACTAACCTTATAGACAGCAAAAATCATAAAGTATCACAGTGAAGATTTTAAACCACCGAGAAATTGGAAAATGCTCAAATCTCAATATACTTATTCAAAGTTTTCCCTGTACATAATTTATAACTCGATAATGCAACTACTTGGACGGAAGGGTAAACATAACTTCTAATAAAGATTGCACTTGAAATGCTTTTTAACTTAAACGAGCAAGGATTTCAGTTTTTGATAAAAATATTAGAAGTTTAACTCTTTTAAGTTTAAAGTGCGTGCTCATCATGTGTGGCATGTAGGTCATACTAAGCATGATATCTCCTAAATGAGCAGATGAGATGAGAGGAAAATGAACTCCATTTAGTGTTTAATGAGACAGAGAGAAACAGGCACCGTTCGGGTTCGATTCATTTACCAGACCTACCAGAAACTCCGTGTTCGATGAACAACCAAAACAATTTGCTAGGTACACAGACATACACGTTGTGTATGTGTACATATGTATGTATGTATCAAATACGTATACACACACTGATAAGGAAAAATAACTTGCTATATCTGAAATTAAGCAAATTTGTACCCGGTTCAATCCATTTGCACCGTTTGGTAGAATCGAAGGATTTCCCTCTATTCTCCGTTGGTTAAAGCAGTGGTTGATCTAGAACTCTTTTAGGGTGAGGCAAAGGCAACATGGGCTTAGCAAAAGGATCATGCTTAATTATAAGCTCAAGCGTTTTCATATTCATACTGAAGCGAAGTGTGTAGCTCACGGTTGAAACCGTGGCCTACACCTCAACTTAGAACCTCTTACTTGATTTTCTGGGCATGCATTACCATGGGTGCTAAACCTCTTTAGGGATGTTCATGTGGCGGGATGGGCCAGGAATCAAAGCGTCCACTCTCCCTCCTTTTTAGAACCTTGTCTCCATCGTTGCAACAGGGATAAAAAACGCTCTCATCTTCATCCCCATGTTCTTACACATTCGTCGAAAAACAGAAGGATGCTCAAACACTAGTTGGATCCCACTTTTATATATGAAATAAATCTAATTTATACAAAATACATATAAATTTAAACATATTATTATGGATGAAATGTAAGAAATGAATTCAAAAAAGAAGTAATATTTTCTTCTATTTATTTTCTCTTAGAGAAGTCTAACTTTTTATAATCAAATTAGAGGAAGAATGGGAGCCCAGGACATGCTATTCCATCTCCGTCCTCATCCTCGTCAAAGGATTTCTTTGTTATTCTCGTTCCTTTTTTTCATTTCTCAAATCTATTCGGTTTAGGATGGGTTCCACGGTGAACGAGAATCCCCTCCTCATGAACATCCTTACTCTTAATTATTGGTTGAGCTATTCTCTTTCTTTGTTTCTGCTAAATGCCTTAAATGGGTTGAGTTAATGGACTTTCGTTTTAGCTGTAGATCATGCTGTAGAGCTCTTCAGCAGATGCAAAGATATGGAATGCTGAATCTGGAAAGGCAAAGTTTGCAAGGCCAAATTAAATGCTCACATGCAGTCAATACAATCAATCAATCAATGGAAGGTGTGGATTCCAGCTTAAGCTTTTGCAGAAACAAGGTTCTCTTCCTGTGCTTTTATGAATGCCAGCAGAAAGAACGAAAGGTTCTCCGTAGTCATAAGACATTCCAACTCTCCTTTCCCATGTGCGTGCGTGTGTGTATAAAAGTTGGTGATGCATAAATTGCCAGTTAAACGTGACTCTTCCGTGTACTTAACTATACATGGGGGTCAATGTATCATGTTTGCTGGGAACGAGTAGTTTTCTTGCCATAACTTATTCAGTTAGACGTCAATCTTCCCTGTAGTTAACTTATATATATACGTGACTCTTCCGTGTACTTAACTATACATGGGGGTCAATGTATCATGTTTGCTGGGAACGAGTAGTTTTCTTGCCATAACTTATTCAGTTAGACGTCAATCTTCCCTGTAGTTAACTTATATATATATATATATAAAGAGAGAGAGAGAGAGAGAGAGAGAGAGAGAATGTGAGTTGCGAGGCAGCTTTCTATGTCGAACCTTACTCACCATCATGTGTTGTACGGACAGTGATGATGAATATGCTTATTCACATCACATATAATGTCCATCAAATGTTAGAGGTTTTTGTGTCGATGTAGATGAGCGAGACAATTTATGCCTTTCATACGATTGCACGAATGTCGGAGATCATCAAGTAAAGTCTTACTCAAAAGACATTAGCAGCTCCCAATTTCTCTCTATATATAGATAGAGAAACTGATATTTGCACACACTCATCTATATTCCAATGCACTCAAAGATCAATGTGATCGATCGTCAAGCAAAATCTGACTTGGGAGACGGTTTAGTAGCTCCCAAATTTTCAATCTTATCTATCTATCTATCTATCTATATATATATATATATATATATATATATATATATATATATATATATATATATATATATATATACACAAAGAGAGAAACTGGTATATGTGCACACTGATTTATATTAAGATGCACTCAAAGATCAATATGATCACCGATGTGGATTTGAATTTAAAAACAAAAAGTATAATTATATTTTGGTACTTCACAATATGTTGATGGAACAATGAAAATATTGGTGCATTACAAAGAGAGAAACTGGTATATGTGCACACTGATTTATATTAAGATGCACTCAAAGATCAATATGATCACCGATGTTGATTTGAATTTAAAAAACAAAAAGTATAATTATATTTTGGTACTTCACAATATGTTGATGGAACAATGAAAATATTGGTGCATTGCATTCTAGGAATCATTAAGTGTTGACTACAAACTAGAATCCCTTCACTACCACCACCCCCTCCCTCTCTATGTATATAATATAAATATAAATGGATAGATATATATTGCATTCTAGGTAACATTGGGTATTGACTAATAGATAAAATCATCACCTCTCTATATATATATGACATTGCTCATTAATACATTACTTACTTTTCGAGAATACGAGTATAATAACATTGTACCTACTGCTGCCGTTGGGTTTGAGGTTGAGGCTATAACCATACCAAACCGAACTGTGAACACCCCTAATAATGTGCACGCTCCCGATCCAAATTTGACTCCTTCACAGCAATGTCCTTATCGGGTCCAGTCAACGGCTTCAGACACAGGTCCTGACCTGACTCCTTTGCAACAGTACAAAGGTCCTCACTCCACATGGTTTGGCAATTATAATATTGAAGTCAACCCATGCCTATTCATTCTCATTTACTATAAGCCACTCAACCATAATACAGATCGCATTATGGTTGGCCATGCAATCATAAAGAGATCATTTCATAATTTCTCATTATTTTTGGTATAACAAATTTTACATATTTTGTATAATTTTACAAATGCTTCAAGGGCCATATTTGGTAGAGAAATTGCCAGCAAGACTATTTTGGGGCATGTCATGTGAGCAATATTGCAGTTTGGTTCTTGCTATTCAATGTTGCTGGTAAACTTCATTAACAGCATCTTAACAGATCATTCATAGACTTCAATTCGATACCGTCAATCATAATAATTCGAATGACACTTACAGGAACCAGCTGGTTGAGCTAGATGTGATGCGGGGCGTGTTAGCATCAACACTACCAATGTATTTTAATATTTCGAGGGAATAGATGAAGGCATCAGAAGTGTTGGAAGAGAAAACATAAAACATGATATTGATTTTTTTTTTTGGCTAAATACTCATATGACATAATATAAACCTTAATTCACGGTAATAATTTGTGGAAAGGACTTGATCCAGTGCAAGAAAAGGCTTGCTTTTTGGTTTTGGTACTTAAATTGTGTATAGTTAATTTGGGTTTTGGCATTCAATTTACCCTGTTCATACTTGTACTTTCTCATAATATCAAACTTTGAAATTGAAGCATGTTCAATTAATGTGGCAAGGCTTTGAGTTTTGTTTAGTGATAAAAGGTAAAAACAAGGTTTTCCAAGAAGTATAAACCAGGTCAATCCCCTCACACAAAAAAAAAAACGAAGAACGTTTAAACCAGGTCGTAGGTTCGCTATAGTGGAGTCAACTTCACCCGGTGGCACATTTGGTTCCACTCTCGGGCTAAGTAAAATCAAACGATTAGATTGTACTCCCTCAATTATTTAGTAAAAAATCAATTTGGGGATATCAACCTAACAGATATTGTCAATAGCTGATCTGAATCCAAATATGATTAACTGGGTTAAATATTTGAAACCATAATTAAATACTAATTTGAATTGTATTTGATTCGGAGACATACCTAAATACTAATTTGCTAGAATAAGGGTGTTGATGCGTCATCTTAAGGTGAGTTCTTAATGATTTCACTAAGAAGATTATATAGTGCAGTGGTGGATCGGGAAATTATAATCTTAGGAATCACATTTCTAATGGCCCTTGAAGCATTTAAATTTGTCACTCGTTTCTCTTTGAGTTGCCGGAGGCAAGTGTACGTTGGAAAATAACTTAGAACTGTGTGAATTCATAACTCATCGAATCAAAAAAATCATATTAACAAACAATTTTGTTTCTTTATTAAGGTAAAATTTAAACAATAAAGAACGATCTAGCTTATTGGGAGTTAATTGCTAACATGGCACACGATAGGGATCTGTGGAAACAAAGAATCCATGTAGCCGACTCCGTCTAGTATGGGAAAAGGCTTAGTTGTTGTTGTATTAAGGTAAAATTGCTTATTAAATTCTTCATGTGATAAGGGTTGACTCATAAACAGAGAAGAGTTATATCACTGCCAACAAAAAATCCGCAGCATCTTCTACCATGGTTGTGAATTTTCTGGTACTAGCATGCTGAATTTGATGAAGACTTCGAAACCAAGTGTGGTGGATGACAGTAATATTAGGATGAAAGATCGGATGTCGTCGTGTTGCACCGTCGAGCTAACCCCACTTAGTGTGAGAAAAGGCTTGATGAAGTGCATATTTAGTGCACTCCTCATAGAGATGAAAATTTATGCTTACTTGTTACTTCATTCATCCATGTTTTCAGGCATATATTATATGCCTTAGCAATCAAATTAGGTGTATGGTTTGCTTGTTGAGCAATCAAGTTGGGTGGCTCGGTTGCTTTAGAAGGACTCTTGTCAGTCATCACCACTACTTTTTGTACAGGTTCAGACCAGGTAAAAAGCAAGATTGCATGTTTGAAGTATGTTAATTCTTCCATAAACAAACTACACACACTCGCAAATGTGTGTGTGTATGCATGTCTGTATGCGTTAGTGTGGGTATGTGCGAGTGTGTTGGAGAACAGGCGATCCTTCTTTTGCATGTTATATCAAATTTCATCCATAACTTTATCTAGAGCTGTTTGATATATAAAAACTAATTTCAAAACAGAATTGAAAATAATTTACTTATCTTGCTCCTGGTTTCAAGGATTATGTGCACCAGCAATCACTTTGTACTGAACAAACAAGAACAACCATGAAAATGAATAATGTTCTTGACACATACTTCAATTCATTTATTTGTGTGAAATATTTACAGTAAGATGTGTTTTCTTCCTGTGCACCATCTTAGATATGAAACTATGCACAGTGGAAGACCTAGTAAATTTTTTGGGATGATGCAAAGACGAGTTGCTTGAAACCAGGTCAAATGAGCAGTCTAAATTTTCAAAAGGTTCAGATTGTTTATATATAGATAGATGGATAGATTTTTTTCCAAAATCCATGCGAGGCCGCACCACAAATAGGTCCCCCACAAATCTAGGGCGGGTAAACGAGCCAACAAACTGAACAGTGGTTGATTCTATCTCATGGCCAACCAAATTAACATGCACCCGATCATCAATGCCAACGTTTTGTGCCTCTCTAAAAAGTATCTCCCTTGGACTTCACTCGATCATCAAACAAAGACTGTTTCGGGGGTGGGCTATATACAACAGGTTCACATCATGAAAACATGAACTAGTATCATGTTATAACTATCAGACGAGTCGATGGGGTTAGAAACATGACCACCACCCAGCCAAACAAGTCGAATCAGCCTTATGGCATAACAGATAAGTAGTGTTCCTTGTGAGCACTACATGGGAGCTTCCAGATACTATTCTCTCGATAGACAATGATGCATCTTCGCTATCAATAACCGATCAAGGGTCATTTCGTGTACCTCAGGGCTTCAAACCTTTTGTCTAGCTGTAGTGTTCCTTCCAACTAATGTGAAAGCAATAACAACTATGATATTCAAAGTCTATTCATGAGCAACATCATGCTTTCTTGTGAGTTCTTTAGCTGACTGATATTTAACGTGACCAAACATACTTTGATACCAAGTTATCAAGCCCTAACCGTCTAATGGACCAATGAGACTAGGAATGTGACCGACACCCAACCAAATAAGTACAATTCAATACTATCTAGCTCTTCCCTTAAAAGAGTTTCTAACTGGTGACCAAAGGACAGGTACAATTCACGGTGGTTGAAGGATTACACTAGCACGTATTCTTGTGCATTCCCAAATTAAAGAACCCGAGTTTGCTCATATAGTTTTTATCTTAAACCATTTAGACAATTTCAATACTATATACACGCACCTGATTAGTTGGGTTAATATGGTTTTCTGATGTACATAAACCTAAATAATATATACACTTAGCTAAGTAAAATTATATGAAAAAACTGAATATTCATGTTCAGCTAGCTTTAATCCATGAGTAACACAAGGGCCGAAGCAGTTGGTTCATTTCCTGCGCTAGTAACCACACTTTCGAAGGCTAAACTTGACCTCAAACACAAAGGTCCTTTCAACGCTACGGGGAGAGAAGCAAATAATTTAAAAAATAAATATTAATAAGAATTAATGCTAGTGATTTAATCGCCGGGAATGGCATAGATGAGCAAACGCCAATGCATGCCATAGAAACAGCAAATTCGAAGAACCAACCTCATAAATGCCATGCATCATTTACGAAATCTTAGAAGAAGTTGCGACAAACGAAACCGCGACCAAGGTCGCTTCAGCGGCGCAGGTTTCTCGCCACAGGAAAAGCAAGCTTTCTATTCAAGCAACATAACAATAAACTAAACCCCACACTCAACCTCTCTCCCCCGAACTCTTCCAAAACCAAACTTTTTCTGTCCTAGAACAAGTCTCTGCTCAGTCCAGAAGTACCTCTGCGAGGTAAAAATACAGTATATGTATAATACATTCGTACGTACATCGTATAAATGGCATCATACTCCCTTATGACCACGGCCCACATTGAATGAATGATGTTTAATCTACCATCAATGCTTGCACCCATTCTTTAGATTCTTGGTGTTCCAGTTGGAAAGTTTCTGATGAATGAATTTCTGCTGTGTGTGTTTGTCTAGGAATCATGGGCAGGATCGAGATGTCACAAGTCTTCGTCTTTCTCCACTTTTAATTAGGGCGTCTGCAATTATTACTCAACTGCAAACAAGTGGTGCATTTACTGCTTGGTGCCGTCTGTCTATATATGAGTGCCTCGATGATCGGTAGCTTTCATAGTGAGGGCGGCAGCTCGGCCCAGTTTGGTCGATATGGCGAGGAGAGTGTCTTTGACATGGCTGTGCTTGATCCTTCTTGTGGGCTGTGTTGTGGGAAGAGTTTTGAAGGGTGACGAAAATCAATATAGGGATGAAGAGTTCTTTGCGTTTGGAAAAGGCGGAGGATTCGGTGGTGGTGTTGGTGTTGGGGGCATTGGCTTTGGTAAAGGAGGAGGATTCGGTGGTGGAATTGGCGGTTTGGGTGGTGGATTCGGCGGTGGGTTTGGTGGTGGACATGGCGGTGGATTGGGTGGAGGAGTAGGAGGTGGTTTCGGTGGCGGTCATGGTGGCATTGGAGGTGGTTTTGGTGGCGGTCATGGTGGTGGCATTGGAGGTGGTTTCGGTGGTGGTCATGGTGGTGGAATAGGTGGGGGCATTGGTGGTGGTCATGGTGGTGGATTAGGTGGAGGTATTGGTGGCGGTCATGGTGGTGGATTGGGTGGAGGTATTGGCGGCGGTCATGGTGGTGGAATAGGTGGAGGTATTGGTGGCGGTCATGGTGGTGGATTAGGTGGAGGTATTGGTGGCGGTCATGGTGGTGGACTGGGTGGAGGTATTGGTGGCGGTCATGGTGGTGGGTTAGGTGGAGGTATTGGTGGCGGTCATGGTGGTGGATTAGGTGGAGGTATTGGTAGAGGTCATGGTGGTGGATTAGGTGGAGGTCATGGTGGTGGATTAGGTGGAGGTCATGGTGGTGGATTAGGTGGAGGTATTGGTGGCGGTCATGGTGGTGGTCATGGTGGAGGTATTGGTGGTGGTCATGGTGGAGGTATTGGTGGTGGAATCATAGGAGGAGGTATTGGTGGTGGAGCTGCTGGTGGCTTTGGAAAGGGTGGTGGAGTTGGGTTCGGTGGTCCCATTGGTGGAGGAGGATTTGGTGGCGGTGTTGGAGGTGGACCAGGAGGTGGAGTTGGTGGTGGAATTGGTGGCATTGGGGGAGGGTTTGGAGGTGGTGGAGGTGGCATCGGTGGAGGATTTGGGAAGGGGTTTGGTGGTGGGATTGGTGGTATAGGAGGTGGATTTGGCAAAGGATTCGGTGGTGGGTTCGGTGGAGGATTTGGAGGTGGTTTTGGTGGAGGAGGAGGTGGGGGTGGTGGTGGGGGTGGCGGCGGCGTTGGAGGTCATAGCGAGGCTGCCGCTGAAGGTCTCAACTGAGCACGATGACTGACGGATTTTATTGACGTACATGCATGTCTCACCAGTTTGCTTCGGTAAATAAGTTTGTCTCTCGCACGTGTTCGTGCGTTCAATTTCTTTTGGTGTGATTGAAAAGTTTGTCAATGTAATTCTGATCTCCCTGTCCAAAATCTCTCTCCCGTACGTGTTCGTGTGTTCAATTTCTTTTGGTATGATTCAAAAGTTTGTCAATGAAATTCAGATCAGACTCTCCCTGTCCAAATTTCTCCCTCCCTCTCTCTCTCTCTGCTTATCAAGTGAGAAACAACCACTCACGGCAGCCTTGAATGGATGAATATATGGACTGTGCGAGCTTTTATCGGGCGTTGTCTTTTAATAGAAATTAATTGTGGTAGCCATGGATCTTACATTAATGCCAAAGCACTATAGTCAGAACCCAATCCAATGGGTCGGTGGTTCTCTGCGATAAAGATTGCGGATCCGCCGAAGAAAAATTAAATAGTTTAGATAAGCTTTTAAATGTTATTTCATTCTTTTATTTCAAAATTCGCTCTTCTGTCACAATAAATAAGGCAAATCCCAATAAACCAGCCAAGTTAATTACTTTACTAAAACCGTGGTATGTAACGACCGGACTACATTTAAAATGTGTCGGTTAGCTCTTTGGATCAGGATTCGTTATTGGATTTTGTTGCATCTGACTCCAGATCCAAACACCCACACCATCAAACTCATAACCTTTGACTTATGAACGGACCTACCTGGCCAGGTAAGCTATTGATTGTGGTGCAACAGAAAAGAAGATCTTTTTGCTTTTTGGTTAAAAGATAAGTCCGAAGCCTAACACCCAACATGCATGCACCCTCAGAGAGTCGAACTCTCCACCATCAACAACAGCGTTAGAGCTCCCTCCCGTTGAGAGAACACTCTCGGTGCATCGAGTGCAATATGAAACTGAAGAGCAATATATAAAATAGTAAGGTTTTTAACATGGGACACAACCGCGATGATGCAAATAATTCATTCCTACGACATGGGATGCGGTTTCGATCGGGTTTGAACATGTTCAGATTTAAACCAACCTGTTTCGGATCAGATCCTGTTATTTACCTACTTATGGTACGGTCCACGGGGTTCCGGGTCAACTAACTAATCGTACCCGTTTCCCTGCCTCCGTTCCTGAGTCCGACTTTGCTTTTTCCACGTTCCCGTTCCCACCAAATCTCCGGAAGAGAGAGAGAGAGAGCTCTTCTCCTCCTTACGTGCTGAATGCTTCGCTCTCTTCCTGTTCGGCTCTATTTTTCTTGCTCTTCAGTTTGATCCACAGTTTTGCCTCCATTTGGTGATTTAAAGTCCTGATTTGAGGGTTTCCGCGATTTGGGTATCTCAGAATCATGAAGTTCTCTTAGATTCCAACTCTATTTAAGGTGGGTTGGAGTCGGAATTTGATTCGACTCCGAGCCCAATAATATGATCACAGGAGCTTGGAGATGGGCGGTGGGGCTGAGTTTCATCTTCCTCGTCGCTACAATCTGGATTGCTGCCAGCTACGTCGTTCAATCCGTCGTCGATTCTGGCGTCTCTCCCTTCCTGATCACCTATATCTGCAGTTTCCTCTTCATAATTTACATCCCCATCGTTGAGATCGGGCGCTACTTGGAGCGATCGATTGGGAAATTAAGGTTTACGTCTGGGAATGAGGGGAATTACATTAAGAAAGATCTAGAGAAAGTCAATTTATTGGGTGAGAATCGCTTGAGCTCAGCATCGGAATCACCGAAGGAGACGAGATTGAATAGTGATACAGTGAAATTGTTGGTGATGAAGAGTGATGGTGAATTTGACAATGCCCTCGAGTTGAAATAGACGAAGCCGCGTTTGAATCGCTTAGGGGTGGCAAGGATCAGCCTCCTGATTAGTCCATTTTGGTTTCTGGCACAGCTTTCTTTCAATCTCTCTTTGAAATATACCACTGTTACTGTGAGCATCGATTTCCACAGCTCATTCTTATGTTGTTAAAGCGTGATATGCATTTTCTGATAATCATTTGTTAAAATTTGTTAGTATTTGGTTTGCAGTCGAATACCATATTGAGCAGCGCTTCTAGTCTCTTTATTTTCTTGGTCGCTCTAGCATTCCTTGGGGAGGTTTTTACATGGGTAAAATTGTTCAGCGTTCTGTTGTGTATGGCGGGAACTATAGTAGTTAGTTTAGGTGATTCGGGCTGGCATAGTAAGGTTGCTCCAAACCCGGTGCTTGGTGATGTTCTGGCACTGGTTTTGGCGGCCTTTTATGCTATTTATATCACATTAATCCGGAAGAAGATCCCTGATGAAGATAAAGCTGAAGTTGAGATCAGCATGGCAGAGGTCCTTGGTTATCTAGGTGTTGTCAACCTCTTGATCTTTTTCCCTGTTGTTCTTTTGTTGAATTTCACTGGGCTGGAGGCTTTTCATAATCTGACTTTGGAACAGGCTGGCCTCATCGTTGGAAAAGGTCAGTTCTCAATCAACAGACGGTTCTAGTTATGTTAATACCTGCTGTTCTGGATTTTTCTTCTTTTTCTCTTAGTGCATGCCTGGATTGGATAATGTTTTGTGTTTCTTAAGTTTTTTCTAGTAGGGTGCTTACGTTTTTCCTTCCAATTAGAACATCTGATTTCTTTCTAGAACTTTCAATATTCGGCATTTGATCCAGAATGTGAAGTCAGCTGCATCATTAGAAAGTACAAATTACAATGCCCTATCCATGAAGAGATTTGTCTCCTTAACATGATATGGGGCTAGGATGCTCCTCTAAATAAATGTGGTGTCGTTCATTTTATGTCATGGTCGGAAATTTAAATGGACATCCGTTGTTTTTGTGATCTTCTTGTTTGTTTTTAGTAGGGCTTTGTGGAGATTCTTTATATTGTTTGCAAACATCCAGTAGGAGTTTAAATTATATATACATTCAATATTATATAATTTCTTTCATGCAGCTTATAGAGACTGGTGATACTGGTGTCAACAGATATTTCACTTTCACATCACCAGCTTATTTTTGAATGATTACTTTGCACCATATCCAATGCTTGAAATGGCACTATGATGTTAGTTTCTCCTTAGGAGTTACTTTTAAGTTGGTCATAGATGTCATTTTCAGAACATTACAGCATAAACAACAACTAAGCCTTTCCCCATACTAGATGGGGTCGGCTACATGGATCCTTTGTTTCCACAGAGCCCTATCATAATTTGTAGAATCCATGATAGATAAGTTCAACAAAGTTTTACGTTGGCTATCGGAAGCCTAACACAACCCTCCTTTATCCGGGCTTGGGACCGGCCATGCAAGGGTGATCTCTTACATGGGGAGAGTTTAGGAGCATCTACATATAGGGATAAAAGGTGTACGATAGATGTGCAAGGCTGACTGTGAATCTTATATACATTGCAAAATGTAAATATTCTTAAAACTGAATTAGACCTCTGTCTTAGCATGAAGCTGCATTTTGATTGATGAATCAACTCCAGTCTGTGAACTTGATCTAGTGTACTTACAGCTTATATTCTTAACTTTTCCTTCACAAATATATGGAATCTCTGATCCTTCTAAGTGGCGGTTTCATTCTATGATTCTTTTTATGAAATATATTTTTTAGATGCTCATGGTGCTACTTTCTGTCTAATTGAGCCAGTGTCAAGCCTTTGAGTTGACATTAGTAATGCTTTGGCTAGTTGAGCTATATTTTGTTAGGCCATAGGAGAAAAGTATACAGATTGAACTAGAGGAACCTTTACTCTTTATATTCTGCATCCAGTCTTTCATTGTGTAGACAAACTTCTGTAGTCCATGCTGAATATTAGAATGAAAGTCAACAGGGAAACCTTTCTAGATATAATCTGTTTTCAATGATTCATACTCAATAGTTGAAGAGGTTGGACATGTCCACGTATATATGGATTAGAGCATAAGCTAGGGTCTTGTTTATTTTAGAGAGTTTCTGGAAGACAGTTATCTTATACCTGTGAATGCAGAGACTTTCTAAGATTGTAATTTGCTATTTTAACCTTGTCAGATGCTTTTATTTGAAACATAAGATTATAGGCTATGTTGAAGGGAGGATATTATTGTCATATTCAATAACATATTACATGCATATTCAAGAAGGATATGTTTCTCATATTGCCTATATGCTATATGTGCTCTTGTTTGATCACACCTAATGACCACTACCTTGCAACTGTTTCATGAGCATCCACACGTCTAAGCTGATTCTTTACCTGTGAGATATTTGATTCCCATCTATCAGCTCAACTTCTTGCTTATCCTCACTTCCATGAATTCTTTGTACCAAAGGCTGTTGTGTAACTAGAAGCGGATGCATTCCATTATTCTAGCAGATTAAGGAGTTTCTGATGCTGATACTTTTGAGTTTGTTTGAACGGATGTTTCAAATTCTATGAAGCATGTGATTTTGCCTGCTGACTGATGGATAAATTAGTCATGGTTCACTAGAAAGCTTACCATGTACACAGAGGAAGGACATAACTTAATCTTTCAGACCTTTAGGTCCTTATAATAAAGGGTCCATCCTCCTCATGACGGTGGACTGTTCTAGAAATGGAAACACCGACATGTTTTTGAGAAAAAAATAAACAGTACTTGCAAAAGAAAATAAAAATTGGAATGCTTGGAAAAGGTTTGTGAGATGATGGCTCGTTTTCCAGACTAAAATTTCTGACTAAAGCATGGTAAATGCTGTGCGTATGAGATGTATATGATTATGATAGTAGGAACAGGATGTGGTGAAAGTTAAGTGTTCATGAATTGTAACGGCTGACATGGAATTCCCTCTTATACTTACTGCATATAGTTGGCATCGTAAAAGACGTTTCTGTATTTTGAATCCTAATCATATTATCTCAATCCTGTGTGTGATGCACGAATATTTCTGTTGGGAGTTCACGGTTTCATGTTCCCTGATCTCCAGTTCTATTCTCTACCTTGTAGTGTGCTTTTCAACTATTTATGGTTTAAACTCATCTTTTTGCTTCTAATGGTTGGAGATAGAATGTGTGATGGTACATGGATGTTATAATTTAGAACGTTTCCGTCTTAGATTTCGTTATCATACTCAGGTCTACTGGATAATGTTTTGAGTGACTATCTATGGGCAAAAGCAATTTTGTTGACTACTACAATTGTTGCCACGCTGGACTTACGATTCAGGTTCCGCTAGCAGCTGTTATAGATTCACTGACGGGCAATGCTCCTCATCGACTGGATTACATCGGGGGAGCTGCTATTATGCTTGGTTTTGTTGGCATTAATCTTCCTCCAACCATTTGTGGAACTTCCTCCAGTCCATCTGAAAGAGAGGATACTGAATCTGATCAAAGACCAGGCATAGATGTTAGTGGGAAATAATCACATAAATTATTCTTTCTACGTTAAATGAGCATTATCTTTCTAGGCACCATGTACTATGTCCCTTTATTTGATTGTGGCTTTCTGCATTCAGGTGACTACATAATGAAGGTGCCTCTAGTCTAAGTGTAACGTAGGTCCTCCCCCCCCTTTTATGAAGAAAATACGAATTAAATATGGAATGAATCACAATATACGTACTGATGGAATTACATCAACCATACCCTGTAGATGTATTTTTCTATGATTTGTATTATTTGAAACATTCTCTGCCTATAATGTGCTTGCAAGCTTTTATTCTCTCTTTGGCTCATCCACTAATGTTGGAATTTTAGTTTGTACAAGAGGACTTTATGTACATGAAAGGTTAATATCCTACAGTTTTTCATTGAAAGGCTACCCACGTTTCTATGATATCTAAAAGCTTTCATATAAAATGGAATTTTAAAAGCTAGTGGGACTTCTGTTATGTGTAGAGCCTTCAAGGTAACAAATCTCTCTCTCTCTCTCTCTCTCTCTCACTCACTCACACACACACACACAAAAACACGTAGCCACACATGCACATGTGGCAGTGGATAGTACTTGTTCCACATCCTCAATAAAGTATGGAAGCAAAACCATTTCAACTTTAGTGAAGGTGAGTAATATTTGCATAATGTTGGAGGTAAGATGTTTTGAGGCTGAGCGAGAAAAGATAAAATCAAGGGAACTTGCATTGCAGTAACAAGGTTGATGAGTATTGCTTTCGTGCAATAACAAGTGGCATCAGTTTGTTTTAGCTTATTTGGGGTGTGTTTTTGTGTACAATTATGTTTCTTCCGGTTGTAGATCAACTGAATTCAGTAGCCATTTCTTTTCCGGTGGTCCAATTCTTAAACCTCAGGGCCAGGACACTAGAGCGGTATCGAGTAAACGACACTGAAACACACTAGCTTAGTACGTTGGAATGGTTCACTTTATATTTCTGGTTTTGTGCCATAAATGAGATTGAGTAAATCGTGCTTGGCTGGATTTGGCTGAGGTCACCTGGATTACCAAGTGTGTTCGAGAAAGTAGTAAATCCCTTTTGACATCTCTTCATCGGGCAAAAATCTCAGTATCAAAAGACACATGCAATGGGCTGATCTTTGAATAAATAGATGGCTGCACTTCCTACTCAAGAAGTTTAAAGTTTGGTTCCCACAATGGAAGTTGTACAGAATATTTCGTATCTTGTTTAAATAAAAAATCTCATGTTAAGGTATTCAGTTTGTCACCTTCACTGTAGCTTGTGTTTAAAATGAAGATTTTACCTTAATTCGACCCACTAAGCTCTTAATTTGTATAAGATCGGTGGTTTTTATGACTAATGAAGCGTCCTAGTGTGTCATTGAATAGCGAGTAGTGCTTTCTAATTCTCGACTGTGAAGATGGCAAACTACTAACTACAGCTGTAAGTTGCCAATAGCGAGTAGTTAATGATGCACTCAGTCGTTTTCCATGCAAGAGACGTGTGAATACTGCTCTCTGACTCTTGTTCTATATCCGTCTCTTGAACTATTTTTAGTGTTCCCAAAAAGAGCCCTCAAGTAAAATCCTTTTGGTGGCTGGCCTTATATGTTGTGATACTGGCTTATCTCAGGATGCATTGCTTTTAATGAGTTCTCTCCCCCCCCCCCCCCATCTCTCTCTCTATCACACACACACAGGGCTGCAATGAGCTGGAGTACAGCTGTTAGTATATGGCTTATCTCGTGCTCATTTAAGATGAGACAAGCTCATAAAGCGGTAGAGTTGGGCTGTACACAAGATGGGATGAGCAGACCCAGTTTGTTCCAATAAAGACCTGAATATTTTACGTAATATTCATTAAAGAGATTATATTATTGTCCATTTAATCCTAAAAGAGCTCAATTAAGCAATCTTTATGAGTAGGGGGTCTACAATAAGGTGTCTGCCTCACCAAATTTTCAGAAACAAACAAAGAAAATGTTCGCAATCATAACTCACGGTTTAAACCATAGGCTACTTTTGAGCGTATTGACATTGAACGTACATGTGCCAACAATTCAGTCTGGCCACATCTACGATGTAGGTAAATGTGACAAGGTTTTGTTCAGGACAACCCTGGATTCAAAAAGGCTTTTTCTTAATTCAGCATGTCAAGTACGCATACTATGAATCCCCATACTCAATGCTGTGATATAGTTAACACTCAGGACAGTTGGTGCTTGAAAGAATTGAAATCACTTCTCACAGATGAAGCTTTTCATGAAATCCATGGACTTGATCGGAATATTCTATGGGCAATTTCATTGTCCAGTTGGCGTATAAACCCCTTACCTTCAATGTTCAAGCCGGAGGTGTTTAAATTTAGCATCAAGTTTTTACAGTTCAAGCTCCGGAGAGGATACAATTGTTTCTTTGGCAACTCTTCCACCAAAGACTTCCTACCAATGTCTTATATACTAAAAGTCTTGGGATTAATCGCTATGTTCTTAATGCAATACCCAAGAGGACATTAATCTTCATGCCATACGGGATTGACCTCATGCATCCCAAGTATGGAACCAAATCAAATAGTGGATCCCTCAACACGGGTACGGTTCTACTATGGGTAAAAGACAATCTTCAATTGGACAAGATAGAGGAGCAGATACTATGTTAAACTATCTAAGCTATTTCCATATGGCTTATTTAGGACTGGAGGAACAAATTGGTGCACCAACCGGACTTTAGAATGTCATCCAATCCAACACATCTCATTCAGTGGTGGGTCAATGAATGTGTCACAGCTTATGCCCCAAAACCAAGGAACGAACCTAGGCATGATCGGCCCAACCGTGTGCAATGGTTCCTTTCAAGGAGCCAACGGATCAAGTTGAATTCAGATGAACTATGACACCATAGTGATTTCTTTTACACATACACATGCATGTGTGCGTGCAACACACACACAGAGCATGATCCTACTGGTGCATCGACTTAGTGAGCTAGGACCATTATATCTCTAAGATGAAGTATCGAGATGTGGGCCTCATTGTGGGACTGCAACCTGGTGCCTTATGAGTTATGACACCATATGATCTCTTGTATAAATACAAATATTAACTGCTCGGCCCAACGTTGACGTATAGGTCTCTCTAGTCAATCGCCATAACTCTCTGTAATAAGTGACTACTGTCGGGCCTTTGTAATTTTCTATATGAAGACGTCTGACAAGATACAGGGATGACGATGAGTTGGATATTATCTGTATAACAGCGAGTCTTGATTCAGTTCTGAATTTTAACCAACGAATCCAGGAACCCGAGTCATATCCAAAAGAACAATTCAACTGAATTGAATAGAGACATTAGTTTTCTGACAATATTGATTAATCTTATAAATTCTCCTGAAAGAGAATATCTAGAAATTGGAATTGGATTTGATTATGAACCCGAACCCGAATATGAACCCATGAATCTGAATATGGTCCCATATTGAACCAATACCAAGCCACATATATCCCAACTGTGAGGTTGTCTACCTAAGTTAGTCACCATATATACTTTAATCTTGTACCATTTTAACATTCAACTTGAAAAAATCAACATGATATCCTTTTATTTCCTTCTAATATTTTTTAGGCTTCCTTCTAACTATTTTAAAGTGTTCATTATCAAAGTTTCACACTTCAACCGCGCTTGTCTAGAAGACTCATAATATTCAAACTATCATAAGCTTGTTTCTCTCCAAATTCGTGTCACCGGCTTTTACTCTATGAACCTCATTAAAACTCCTATATTAAGAACGCTGGCAGCATGCTTAACACATACAAGCCTTCTGAGAAGTGGTGTTTTCAGTGGCGGACGGGTGAGTGACGCGTTATAACCTATCCTTGTGAGGGGACAACAACTGGAAACGGCTGCTAATACCTACGCTGGCAGCTTAACCCATGCAAGTCGGATGGGAAGTGGTGTTTCCAGTGGCGGACTGGTGAGTAACAAGTAATAACCTGCCCTTGGGAGGGGGACAACAACCAGAAACGGCTGCTAATACCTGTATCCCCACACAACTGTCTCAACATCTTCGTTTTTACCACTAACAACTTTGTTAAACGCTGGTATGTGACTGCAAAACACTTGACAGGGATTTGGAAGGAGATGCGTACAAGGAAAAAAAAAGATATCGAAATTATAGTTTGAACTTTGAGTATAATAACATTGTGACTGCTAGGGACATGGTAGAAATTTGGATTGGATGAGCTGCTCTGATTTAATCAGTTAGCATCCATTAACTTTCTCAAGTTACTATTACTCCAAGAATTCAGCAAACTACCGTTCAAGCAATTCAGTCCTGTTCTTGCCAAGTTTACCTTCAGTAATATCTACAGAAGCAGCAGCAACCACTGAGTCACATACATCAGGAAAGAAGCTATTTCATCTTGAGTGAATGGCTTTGTAAAAATCAAAGGAAAAATAGTTATTTTTCTGTTTTTTTCCACTAAAGGTAATCTTTTGTACTGTAGTCTTCACCATGGTGCCAACTAGGTGGCACCATGTATTGTATGTGACCAGACTGGTGTCTATGTGCCTGTGAACTTATTCTCATATATTTATTGTGTTCGTATGCACATGGGATTTAATTTACCATAATAATGCATTATATTCATCTCTACTTCTAACTTTCCAGAATAAAGCACCGTACTTTCTTGCTCTTTATGGTTTAAGTTAATGCCAATTGCCTAACCAGAACTGGTTTCAAAAACGAAGCCGAGATTTCTTTGCAAGCATATGATCTATAAATTGTGGTGTATAGGTTTCGAATTTACAGCAAGAGTCGGATAAACCAAAATGCGTTTTTTCTTAATAAGTCAAATAGATCATACATGATCCAAGATAAGAACAACAAAACAGGTGGTTTCGTGCTAAGAAAAAGATTATGAACCTTTAATTTTGTATTCTCTACTGTATCCCTTTATATAATTAAATCAGCAATTTCATATCATCCCCATTATCATGGAGGATGTTAATATTGACGTACATGCTTAGAAACTAATTGTTTTCTGCTTGTTTCAATTTTGTTGAATGTAAACCTCTGTGTTAGAGATGTATTTTTTGCCTTTGAATAAAAGAATCAGCAATTTTCAGCAACATTTATGTTGACTTGGTGTACAAGAATTAGTACAGTGACATCAGGTGGTGTCGTTGGAAAATAACGCTGGCAATAAGTCAAACTACCATAAATTTGCTACTCATTCTCTTCAATCTCTAATATTACTCAAGGGGCCTACTTTTAAACTTCTGCTCCAATCACAATTTTTAAGTTATTGCAGTTTACTGTAGACTTCACCGACTTGGCACTATTTCTTGGTTCTATTTGCTAATCAAGAGTGATAACTCATGGTCATAATTGCGAAAAATATTCTGTATTTGGTCAATGCTGCCTCTGTTAATGAAACTTTATTTGTCATTAAGTGCACATGGTACCATTTGATCTCCGGGTGCAGAAAACACTGTAGCCTTTGAGGTGCTGCTTATCAAACTGATTTCATACTCATTCTAGACAAAGTTGCTGAATAATTCTCTTGGATTACAGGGAAAACAATTTCGGAGAGTAATTTATACTAGTGCTGATAACCGTGTAAGAAGTCTATGGCCTTCATGCTTAAGCGATGATGTCTCGGAGTGTGTGTGAACACACGCACAACATACATATCTATCTATCTATGTATGTACGTACGTATCTATGTATATTGCATATGTAGAATGTTCTCTGGTGAAAACGTGCCCTTCCACAGGGATATTATATGCAATATATTCTGTTGTTGGTGCTCCCTGGTTCTGCATATATGTGCCTTAGCAAAGGAGGGACAAGCTCACTGGCGATAAAAACTCTAGTAGATAGCTGCGGGAATCTTGGTTAATGTGGTACTGTTAACTGCTGCATAGAATTGGTTGAACAACAAATGGGAAGTTGTCATGCCCCAACGTTGGAATCACCCAACAACTCATAACTCGCGACACTAGGATGCCTACAACCTAGCAAGTCTTTTACTAAGGATGTCGTGGTTCAGCGGAAGCGATTGATGATTGGAAGGTCGATTGGAGTAATATAGCAAAGAAATTTGACAGTAAATAATAAAGCAAAGTGATTATATTAATAATAGTAAAGGTGTGTAGCCCGCGACATGCATATAACTTAGACGTGAGACTCTTAATGAGTATAAAAGAAAATAGTGCTCCCTAACTACAACAGGAGACCAAGACTAAGTATTAGAAGTTGTCAAGTGGTTCCCATGCAGGAGCATGGCTACACGACCATTATGCGAAAATTCACTAGTAGAGGTCCTCGGGTCACATTCTCCTCGACCTAAGTGGTTGACGACCTCGACAAGCTTTGTGGTGATGCTCTTGCATTTTTTGAAACTATTGGCACACCGTCTGTCTCCTGACTCCTTGTACCTTCTTCTTCTATAGCTCTTGTTGTCCTCCATGGTGCAGGTGCTAATAGTAGTTACGACTTACACGTTTCATGTCCACATGATAAGCCTTGGGCTTGCTCGCATGAAAGGCAGTTTGTATTTGGTCATGAACGAGCTTCAGTTGGAACACTCGATCCCCTACCCTCAAGATGACTGGTTGAGGATCGTCATCTTTCTAGATCGTCGTAGCTCATTGCCTCACGATGCGACCATCGCACCACTTCGAGTACATCTACTTCTTCATGCACGTCGATGCCTTCACATGGAGTGGTTGAGCAAAATCATGTCTCTCCTATTGATCAACATAGAATTTGTATATGGTTGACAGTGTCTTAGAGTGTTGTACAATTTTCCTCTGTTGTGCCTCTAACTGCCTTCTTTGCTCCTATGCAACTTAGCTTAACATCACCATGCCCGCCAGACTTCCTATACTGATGGCCTACCTCTTCCCTATGAGGTAGTTTTCTTGGAGGTACGGTGGACAAAACATCTCTACACTCCATTAGTTCTCCGGAATTAGTCTTCGAACACACCCTACCGCGAGGCATTTTCTGTTTAGCACCCTATAGTGTCAATTCTAATGGGACATTCCCCTACTTCTAACCTTCTTTTAGTCGAAGCACCGACACTTTTTGAACTTCACCATTATCCAAAGATGTCGCACGAATAACACACAGTTGATCGCAATCTATGAAGACTATGGTATTCGAGGCTGATCGTATCTCTGCATAGCTTTTCCTCAAGAACTTTATGTCTAATATCACTTGATATTATCCAACGGTGCTACAGTGAAGTTGGTTACCCCGCTCGAACTCTTCACTCGAGTTACAACAACAATTATCTTCCCAAAGATAGGTTTGGACTCTCAATTCACTGCTTTGATACTATTACTCCTTCTCACTATCCTTAAGCTCAAACATTTAGCTTCTATTAGGCACATGAAATTATGAGTTGCACGTTGCCAACTATTTCCACAATGTACTTACCATTAATAGTAGTTGGAATGTACATGAGAGTCTTATCCGAAGGTTTGCATGATGTTGATCCCACATCTATTGCATTCAACCGTCTAAATGAGTCAATTCTCATTGTTTCTTCTCCTACATCACTATTTAAATTATTCATCCTTTACATGGCATTGCAGTGCATGTAAAGTCTGCCTTTTTGTGCTCGTACTCATTTGAGAAATATTGGCCACTACAATGCCAACACTCTCGCCTGAAAGATCTCTTGTCTCTTTGTATAGAAGACTCAGTTGGGGTATCTTTCGAAGTATCTTGCCGATTTCTATTCTTTCCA